>UELV01092763.1:0-10587 GCA_900490015.1 Megastigmus stigmatizans
ATTCAATTAGCCATTCTTCTGTCGCTCGTTAGTCTCCAGACTGGCTCTGGCTGCACTGCACCGAGGCCCCGACGCGCCGGCCGCGTCCTCCATAACGATCCCGTGGTGTAACATCGACTTTGCTAAAGCTTAATTTTCCTCCGAAATCGCCATCTCTCCTGGGCTCACCCTCTTGCTCTTTACCCACTTCTTCACTTCTTGCTCTCGCTGGCCCGTGTCTTCCGGCTGGAAATCATCCTGTGCCATTAGAACGAGCACGCGGACTTGGATTTTCTCGAGTTTAGTTTCATTTTGAAAATCATTCTTCGAGTGCGAAGCTTTATGAATACCTATTTCGAGTAAAAAAGTACTTTTGAGAAATATAAATTCCTAATGACTTCTTGACGAGTTTGTTTTTGACCGAGCGCGAGGGATGAAATTATGCAATATTATCATACTAAATACTTTTGCGCCCTTGAACAATAACAGAGAAGGACTGCTTGACTATTAATTAAGGCGCTTGCAAGTTAGATGGAATGCTAACAAGCGGTAACACCGCCATCGCGACGAGTGGATTCTTTGCCTTTATGCGATTTTAATTCAAGCTTCGAGCAGAAAAGTAGTCGCAGGGATGAGTTTTCAAACTGTCCAGGAAGAGTTTTCTTCATACATTTATAATGACCCAAAATAAGCTGGAAATTGACTAAGATTTAGAAATTTTTATTTTTTACACGGGAATCCTATTTGCAATTTATCTTATAAATAAGGTCTTGGAACCAAGAAGAATAAGTTTAGAATTGTTTTTTATAAACACTGAGTATTCAAATAATTCGTACTTCCTTAAGTTAATATTGATGAATGGCTTAGAGAAAATTGAGGTTGCTGTGGTATCTACCAAATCCGAGAAATGTTAAATAATCCACTTTGTGCAGTACTCGGAAGCACTCTAATTACTTGAAAGCAAATAAGCTAAATTGACGTTTGAGATTAGCTCGCATATCATACATTTGTATTTTAGTTTATTCAGAGAAGGTTGTAATTTGAGCTGCTCTCCAAAGTTAATAACATATAAGTTGTATGAAATTCTGCGAGATTAGACTGAATTTTCAAAAATCATAAAAATATAAAGCATAAATTGTTGATCCGATTCCAAGTTCCTTCACCCCGTCCTCGTGTACTCCTTTTATTTTATATCGATTATCTCTAAAGTTTCAATTCAAATCGGTTATATTATTCGTGCTACAGTGCAGATAATAATCAAGTTGGTAAGGATTATGAAACTTTATAGGCGCCTTGATTCCTTATCGTTTCATTGACCTGAAATGGGATTGAAAATTAATTAAATCGAAATCTCTTTCAGAAGTTCGTTTCTTTCTCCGATTGTTGGATGAACCAATTATAGACTGAACTTAGCGAACTCGTTTTTTCTCCCCCTCTCCGGTTCTCCTCCTTCTACGATTTCAAGGAGAGAGAAACTAAGAACCATCGCTTACAATTACAGAAACGAAATATAATCGATAACTCGAGATTTTCGGGAGGGGTGAAATCCTGTAGCAGTAGCAACAGCAGCATCAGCAGCATCGGGGAAAATGGTCTTTATATCGTCATATCGGATACACTACGTGCGTGTTCATCGTATTCTGACCGTAAGCCGAGCGAGATAAAACGCTCAACAAGTAATTCCGGTAGGAGAAAGAGAGAGAGAGAGAGAGAGAGAAAGAGAGAGAGAGAAAGAGAGAGAGAGAAAGAGAGAGAAAAAGAACAAGAGCAGAGAGAGAGAGAGAGAGTCCGGGGGTCGATTCTTTGACGAAAGTAGGTTAGGGGGATTATAATTGGTATCGACCGGGGCGCGAGAGCTACGCCGCCGCTGCATCGCGAGAGCTCCAGCGACTAATTGAAAAATGCGCCCCGGACTCGAACGGATCGTGCACAGTTTGTCAGCCCGAGAGTTTTCCATTCTCTCTTCTCGCGGTTCATCTCGCTCTCCGCTCGGTTTTTTCTTCATTTTTCGCGCGGTTCTCGGAGCAGCGCCGCGTTTTCTTTATTCTTCTTGCGATCCAACGGCATAGGCCGGCGCCGGAGGAGGGGAGGGGGGGCTTATTCCTGCCTGCGCTTTTTTGTCGGTGCTGCTGTTATTGTTGTTGTTCTAGTTCCTCCGTGAAGCATTGAATCGCGATGTTTTTGATGCTCTCTCGCGGCGAAGCGAATTGAATTCAATGCGACGGGGGGATGTATATGAATTCACGTGCCATTAAACATTTATTTGCGCCTGTGCAACGATATTGCTCTACTACCGACCTGTGTGAACCTTAATAATGTTGGAAACATGGATGGTTTTGAAGCCGGAAAAGATTTTGTTTCAATTTTCTGTTGTATTCTGACTGAAATTGTTGTTTTGTTTATGAAATAATTGCGCGCTTGTAATGATGCAACATTAAATTATGTAAAGATTTAGGTCTTCTGTTACTGGATAAGAGGATAGTATATTTAATGGGGTAATTAATTAACTTTAGTTTGTGTAAAAGTGGTTTTGAATTATTAATATTATACTTTTTGCTCAATTCGATTTCCGACAAAGAAAATGCATCGAGGTCTGTTACGTGAATAATAAAGGACCGCGGTTTCAATTCAGTTCCACATTTTTCATTATGTATAATGCTTTTTTTTACGGCACAGTAATTGCGTTTTAATGTATGTTAACCGACCTCAAAAGCTGTTTTTATAACGAGTTTTTGCAACGTAACCCTATTTGCATGTATCGCAAAAATGAGAAATCGTCACATATTTTAAAATAAAAGTGATGAAAGTCTCGTGTGCATTAGCTCCTTTTTTTACGAATTAATTACATTTTAAATATTGATATTTTTATTTCATCAAATTTTTCAGAAAAAATCAGAATTCATGAGGTGAAACATTTTCGCTTATATCGCGAAGAGATTCTTTTTTGTAGTAAAAAAAAGAAAATACGCTTCCTCGCAAGTGCAAATACCCATGTTTATGACTATGAATGTTTACGCTTTATACGATTTTCCATGCTCATACTCGTGGGAATTGCTAGGTAGTGAAAAACAAGTTCTCTGTTGCGGTATGAATTATTAAGTTTGTAAAAAGTATAGATACAAAAGTGAGCACTCTGCATGATTATTTAAAATATACGGGAAAGCTAATTTAATAAATGGTTAACATACAAAACATACAAAATAATATTAAAAAATATGGAATGAAATTTATTCAAGACATGTTGGCTGGTCATGTTCGGCATGAAACTACTTACGTAAAAATAATGTGAAATTTTGTGCTCTATTACCTTTTATTTTCAATAACGTTTCGTATGTAAAAGTCATTTATATGTAAAAGCCATGTCAAACGAAAAAACAGCACACAAGAAAGTGACTCACATTGAATTCCCGTGAAATCCTAGCCGCGTTAAATGAAGCAAGCGCATGAATATTTATCAGCAAGTGGTGTCAGAAGTAACAGTGTCTCTCTCTCTCTCTCTCTGCCTCTCTGCCTCTCTCGCTCGCACAACTCCTTTGCAAGAAGCGGCGGGCGACTATCTAGTTACGAGCCCCAAGATGCTCTCGGCTCTCTCTGGCGAAAGGTGAGCAAAGGGGGTTGGCTGCAGTGGCGTGTGTGGGTGCGTGTGCTTCGGCGAGGCCAGCCGACATAATTTTAACTGGATGTACGGGAAGCGGCTCTCTCTCTCTCTCTCTCTCGGAACTTTGTGTTAATTAGAAAGTGCAAGAGTGCCGCGCGCGTCTCGTCTTGCCGACGCAGAACAGCAGAGCGGCGGATCGAATGTAGCGAGAAGTGCGCGAGAGAGAAGTAATATCGAGGATCGCGTTATATCGCAGAGAGAGAGAGAGAGAGAGAGAGAGAGAGAGGGAGAGAGAGAGCAGTGCATTTTCTCTTACGGCTGGGCCGACGAGGCGGGTGGAGGGAGGAACGGGGCAACTCGACGGCGAATAATTTAGAAGGCGGTTTCTCATCGAGTATACAGGGATATATAGAGGTGAACGTAGCGCGCAGACGGCGGGAATTACATTTATAGAAGAGAAATATGGGCGCGAATCGATAATGGCGGCCGCTGTTAAAGTCTTGTTTTCGTGTCGGGCGCTAAATAGGGCGATATGCTTACCACGTCGTGGATCGTCTATGAATTTAAATTTTCCGAGGCTCGTCCCGACTAATTACGACAGAGTTATCTTTATCAGAAAATTGTTGTTTATTTTTAATTATCATGCCTTTAGGTTTCATCGACCGATTTGCAAACTCGTTATAATATTATGAAGTTCACTATTCTTAAAGCCGTAACTTTGAACTATTACTTCTTTCATAATGAAATTAATCCTAAAAATAACTCGTTATATTCGCAAACTTTATTAAAAATTATTCTAACAACGATTTCATTACTATATTTTTTAACGACTGTATAACTAAGCTTACTCTAGTTTAAAATTGTCAGTTCATTTCGTTCCTACTGTCAAGCAAACTTCAAACAAGCAAATTAACCTCTTTAACAGCATACCTCCGCGCAATACTGCACCATCTCAAAAGCATCTTCAACTCGAAGCTAAACTAAGCGATAAAACCGAATCACCGCACACCTCTCCCAACGTCCGCGTCAGCAACAACGCAGCGAATTAATTATCCCATAAATTACAATGGTCCCCGCTTGGATTTATCGTCGCTAGCGTCTACTCTCTCTCTCTCTCTCTCTCTCTCTCGCAGCTCCTCCTACCATACCTCGCTCTACCGGCAAAATAAACTTTCCAAGTTTAAATCTAAATCTCGCTCACGCAATTATTCTAACCATCTCTCTCTCTCTCTCTCTCTCTCTCTCTCTCTCTCTCTCTCTCTCTCTATCTCTCTGCCTCGTTCTCTCCCTCTTGCTCTAACGCCATCGTCTATTCAAAGAAACGAGCTTCGACGTGTACAGACGTGTAGAGCGATAGAGGCAAGCAAGTCTAGCTAACTCTCGAGACTACAGTGGGTGGGTGGTGGTGAGTAGCGGTGGTTCGAGGTGGCGGTGGGGGAGGGGAACAAGCGAACTTACTTAAATGTAACTTGGCAGCTCGGACTAGTTAGGGCTTTGTACGAAAATTAAAGTTTTTAAGTCATAAAGTTAGGTCTAATTACACTTCCTACGGAATCGTGACAGACATGTCTAGCGCGTCGGTGGCTCTGTGCTATTCTCTCTCTCTCTCTCCCTTGCTGCTGCTGTTAGTCGATTAAGATTCGAGCGCGTGCCACGTCCCTCCGTGACGTGCAGCGAGCATACGCGATGCCGAGGTGAAGGGGGAGGGGAGTAGGTGCAGGCCAGCCAGTTGGTGGCTCTGGATGGCTAACTGCGATCGCCTAAAACTTACGTGCCGCGGAATTTCTCCCTCTCTCTCTCTCTTCTTTCTCTTCTTTCCACCTGCCTTGATTTAACTATTGAAACTTGGCTTGCTTTCTTTATTCGGCCTTTGTCTCTTCAGATGATTGAGAAAGTACAGGATTTGTGCTGGAAGACTTTCATTTATTCGATGTCCTTTCGACTGGATAGTTTTCCAAAGATTAGCTGAATACTTATTTCGAGTTTAAATCCTTTTACAGCACAAAATTAGCTAAATCCAAAAATCAGTTCTCAAATACATTGAAAAATCATTATTAACGAGAGAAGCACCGAATATTATATAAACACGAGTACAATATTCTTAGCGTAATGCAAACGTCTTGCTAGCACGTCGACTTCTATCATCTTATCATAACCAGAGCTGCAGCCAATGAAATCTAATTAAAATGCAAAAAGTATGCATCGATAATACAATGCTGCGCGTAAATTATTCCCATCGCAATCGTCGCAAGCATCAATGGAGAGAGGAAGAGAGAGAGAGAGAGAGAGAGAGAGAGAGAGAGAGAGAGAAGGATCAATCATCCGGAATACTTTGCGAACAATATCGAAAATTAAACGTCAATAATGTAAATTCAACCGCACGTGATAAAATTCAATTATATTCCACTTTGTGGGGAGAGACGCTCTCTCCACCCACACCGCCTCTCCATTAATTCAATAAACGTGCAAACAAATTAAATTCCTTTCTCAAATAGATAGAGAAAGAGAGGGAAAGAAAGAGGGGGAGGGAGAGAGAGAGAGAGAGGAAGAAAAAAAGGAAGCAAGAGAGAAAGTGAGAACGCTTCGGAATATCGAGTCTATGGAAGATAGAGAGACAAAGGAATACCGAAAATCCTGAAAATTGCGCGTTTAACGATGCGATCAACCCTCGTGCGCGTATATACGCGACGGCTAGGAAGGCAACAAAAAAGGAGACACCGGGAGGCACGCGGTAAGTGAGAGCGAGAGCGAGTGCCGTTTATCGGAGAGCGGCGACTCTATGCTTAAGCTTCGCGGTATTTGCCAATAACAGGAATAGGGCCTGGCCTGGAATTTAGTATAAGCACGCTTTGGCATCCTCTCTCTCCTATATTGCTTTACTATTGGCTGAATGCGCGAGCGCGCGAGCGGGAGACTGGACGTCGAGCAAAAAATTCACCACTGTATATGACTCGAGCTATCACATACTGACTCTCTCTCTCTATATATATATATATGTTTCCCGTGCCTGTCGCCTCTAACTCGACTCTTGCTATCCGACTACTCATATGGTCTTGAGATATGCGAGCATTGGTCTTTGAACAGGTTTTTTCTTTAGTTTTTTACGGTCAATTGTATGACTTGAGGGAATGGAGCTTTTATTCTATATTGGTATTCAATTTTGATAAGAAACCTATATTCAAGTACTTTTTGGTATTATATTTAACAACTGACTGGTTCAATTCACGATTGAAAAATTCACGTACAACCGTTGCTTTAATCTTATCGCTTTTTCTCTTGAGCAAACATCCGCATTTATACCAAAACCGGCTTTATCGGTCCTCGGTACACGAAAAAGTTTCCTTCCTTTTTGTTTTAATTCTATGAATCTTATTATAATAAGCATTTCATACTTTTCCCTTGGATATTTCCGTATTATTCATTCATAAAGTTAAGAAAAGTGACATGACCTGCCATGTATGAAGTTGGAGCAGCGATGGGCTAGCGCAGCATATTGCGAAAAACTTCTGAATACAAAATATTCTATGAAATTTAAATTTATATTTTACATTAAATCGCTTTCCTTGCTTTCGAGAAAAATTACTCGACGTTTTTTTAACGAGCATGAAAACAGGAGTGTAATAAAATAATGAAAAAGGGGCGAGGTACGATTTAAGAATAGCAGAAATTCAAGATGAAACGTCCGAGCTTCGTTAAAAGAAACGATCTGCGTCAGCTTGAGCTTTCTGCTACTGAGAAGAAAAATTATAAAGTTTAATAGTGAACTTCGTACGATCAAAAAAAAAACAACATATTTTATGTTTTTAATTTCAATTTTAAACATTATCGAAACAAAATATGTAAACGCATTTTTAATCACCTTTTTCCTTTATGTTACAGGTGAGTTGCAGAAACAATACTAATAACCAAATCATCCCCGTCACGTAAGTTTGCAACCTAACGTTTCATTTACACACGCAGCAGTCTAAACACCTCAATTCCAGATAATAATTTCTTTAAATCCCCACACACCCGTTGTCTCAACTACCACCTGCTCATCACATATACGCACAAACCCGAATGACTATAGGGTTTTATCTGCCGCGTCATTGGCGTACCCCTCGGACTTGGAAAAAGCGTTTTCCTCCCATCCCCATTTTATCTCTTTTCCCTCGTACCTCGTATAGGCGCGCGTGCCTCTATCCTCATTCGGTCGTTTCCTTCATCCAATATAATTATTTGCTCCATTAACTTTAACCTACAAAAACGCACGCGCCTCCCTCTGCCTTTATAGTCTGACTTGGTCTAACTCGCTCTAATCAGTCCCGGCTTATACAATGCCGCCTACAGTACTTTGCCTTCTTTTCTTATTCACGCGCTCTTCCTGTACTTTGCTTTGATTCTGCTCGCTCCTCCAACGATTCCTAATTTTATCGCGTCGGGCTTAGCTCCTATTATCGCGTTTTTATTTCGCTTCGTTAATAATGCGTTATTAGAGACTAAGCGTTGCGTGATAATGCAGGTGTTTTAGGCCACAAGAACAAAATAGAAATTATATTTATTTTTAGGTTCTTTAGACCTTTCTCGTTAAGAGCAGGAATTATTCATTGGTGCGTGTACGTATAGATCGTGGATAGCAAAGTTTGAAGAGACATAATTCGGCTTAAATGTATCTGATGGATTGGCTTGTCCATTAAGACGTTTACAAAAGATTTTAAATAAACGACAGCTTTTTACATCTTTATAGTCTTTAGTTTCTGAACAACTGATATATACATATATCAATTTTTATCTAAAGTAAACTTTTCTTCTTATTTCAATAGCATTATAATAATATCAATTAATTAGCTTGAACTCCACAGTCGGCAATAAATCATTTTTGAGAGATGTACTTTACACGAGCGACTAATCAGCAAGTAGAATCGCTTCGAAACAACGAAAGGAGAATCACACAATTTATATCCTATTAAATTACTCGCTCCGCAAATGCTTCTTCCACGTCTCTCTCATTATTCGGGCTTATGCTACTTCAACTATTTTTGGCGGAAAATGTATGGCAGGGGCCGAACGGCGAATGCTTTTCGAGAGCGCGCAAGTAGTATAGGTGGCGATTAGACCAGACGCTCGTGTGAGTGTGTGAGTGTGTGGGCGTGTGTCTGTGTATTGCGGGGGAATTGGCTGATTCGGCGTATTTCGAAGTGCTCGCTCGCTCGCTCGCGCCTGTATTTAAGCGTTTGATGAGCTTTGTTGTTGTTGCTGCTGCTTCTACTCTCTTTCTCTGCCTCTTCTTCGTTTTTCTTCTACTTTTCCACTTTCTTCTCGGTATACTCTTTCGGGTCGTGAAAGTTTGATTGCGGAATGTTTTCAGGGTCGATTTAGAGTTTCTTAATCTTGGCGAAATGCGAATGAAAATTTTTCCGCTCGGAAGAGTTTAAGGGGATTGAGGATTTGGGAGCTTTTCGGGGACGCGAAGCTCGTGTATGCGCGAGAAAAGAAAGGCAAAAAGAATGGAGGATGAAGGAGATTGCGGCGGGGGATCTTCATTGGACTTTTAACCGAAACTCAGTGGATTAGAGGGGAGTATGGGCTATCGTGATGCGGCCAGATAGAATTATTAATATATGGCATTCAATTACCAGATGCGACTTCGGTAGTACGCATTAGGACGGATTTGCGTTGTCGTTTATGAACTTACATGCAGATTCGTCACTTTGCGTCAACACGGAACGCGCACAATTTTTCCCGAGTAACGGAATTTGCATCCGAGACTCGCAGAGCGTGCGTCAACGTTTTATTTACCTGACGATTCGCGCGCATATATAAAACATGCTCCTTCTCTCGACATAAGATGAAGTCGGAGAAAATAAAAGGGGGACAGTGGCGTGGTGAAAAAAGGAAGGAAAATCTGGCAAGCCTTGCATATTGCTCTCTCTCTCTCTCTCTTTCTTTCCTTATCAAAGGGTCAAAAGTTCAAAGAATCGCCTCGTTCGCTCTGTCTGTCTCCCTCTCACTCGGTGAATTCAGCGCGTGTGCATTACGCCGTCGTCGAGCGAAAGAAGCGAAATTTCTCCCAAAACAAGGCCACTCCAGTGTTTCCCGACACGCTTTGCTCGCAGTAGCAGGAGCAGCAGCAGCAGCAGCAGCAGCAGCAGCAGCTGAGGAAGAGATTCAGGTTCCGTGCACACGCTCGCTCATTCGCCGGGGGGGGTGCAAGAGCGCCGGCCGGGGGGTAATCCAATAAATTCCTTGGCCGACACTCGAATGGCCAACTCCTCTCGCACTCGCACACTCCGTCCTCCTTTGGCCGAGCTTTCTTTTTCACTTTGTCATTCTGCTGTTTTGCTACCTATCTTCTTCTGCCTCGCTCTCTTCCACTACCCGCAGCTCGGATCTCCGTGTCTTATGTTCCTCTTTTCACACGTATCCTTTTTTTCCCCTCGCCACCTCTCGGGTCCTCTCTACATTTTAATCCCTTTATCCCTTAGATTATCTCGCTTTGCCTCTTGCCGAGAGAGAAGACGCTGGTGCAAACGTTATTTTTAAATAATGACGTAGAAGAATAAATTGGTTCAAACATTGCATACATGCATCTCGTAGCCATTATACATTTTATATTATAATAATTTCTTGTTGTAGTTTTTATATTTACCATATTGTAACTAAAGAAAAATAATCATTTTTTTTACTTCAATTTTGGCCTCTTTTCTTTTTGTAACATTAATTCGTCGAGACTTATGTTAATTATAAATTATTGTTTGGATAAAAATCCTCTTCCAATATTGATCGAACATATAATGTATGAAATGAGATCCGGATGCAATTAATTTAATCTGCATACATTAATATCCACGTAATTACTTATCGAACAGACGAAAAACGAAATTCACAACGCAATCAAAGTTCAAATCATATTCAAACGACGAGAGAGCGACTGCATCAGCTACCAGACATCGAATCGATAAACTCGTTTACGCACCGGACTAACTTCGCCCTCGCCCTCGTCTCATATATATATATATATATATATATAT
>UELV01092771.1:0-16898 GCA_900490015.1 Megastigmus stigmatizans
CTCCGCGCTTCATTAAATAGAAAAACATATATAGTATATTGAATTCAAAATTTATTTTAGTTTTTAAAAACATTCTTCTGGTATAGTAATAATTAAGAGTAAATAAATTAAAAATTGCTATACTGGTATAGTAATTATTAAAATAATATTTTCTAGAACTTAGCATACTTCAATTTTACTATACTGTCTACTAAACATTAGTAAACAGCGACTCTGTCTCACCATTGCTGAATATTATAGTAATTTTTCATGAAGTTTCTCGCAATTTTTAGTGAACTATTTTTCTCCGTGTAGTAAAAGAACATTCTTAGTTTGAATATATTCTTTTGTTTATCTATATATTAATGTATTATAAAAAAATAATAAAAAAGTATTGTACAGCAGATGTTTGAACGAACACATGTCATGCGTAAACTATTGTAATAAATAAGATCTCTTTTTCTTCATTTTCTACTGTAATTCATGTTCCGATGGGGAACAGTAACAATAACAAGTTTATTATTGAATCTATTAAATTCTCAATGACTAAAAAATAGTTATAACATTTTCATGTAATAACGTTATTTTGAACTCACCACATGAATTGTAATATGGATTTATAATTGAAGAGAAATGCACGTACCTGAAACATAAGAATAATATTTCACGTTAAAAATAATTTAAGAATCAAAATACTAGAAATACATCATAAAATATTTACAGAGCAAACATAAACCTAAACCTCTACTTGATAAGTACAAGGAAATTTCAGCGGTTCTACAAGTTCTGACCTACATGTCAACAAACGTGAATCAATATAGTTTTAGTTTTCTCCATTTATCAGTCTATAAACATCGGCCATCAGCAAGATAAGAGAGAAAAAAATCAATCAACAGCAGCTGCATTGCGCCGCGCACGTACAAATTCTGGGCAACTCCTCCAGAAAAGATCCATCTCTTATCGAACAGAGCGAATCCCCATATCAGCTATTTGTTCCTACAAAATCCTTTCAAGGAGAGGTTCCACACGTACACATACATACCCACACACACAGTTGGAAGGGACAAGTAATCTAAGCTCAGTTGGCCGGTTTCGCTTTGCTCTAATCGCGGATTCAAGACAACGCCTTCCAGCCCTATATATAGGAGAGAGTGCACAGCCTGCTAGGCAGACTAGCACCTTAAGTGGCATGGATGAACAAGTTCAGCCCCCAAAATGAGAGCAAAGCTTTCTCTTCCTCTACTTCTTCTTCTTCTAGTTTTCTACCAGCTTCTTTTTCGAATGTTAGCTCCCTTTTAGTTTTGCTTTCTCCAAGGAGGTCTTTGTTTCTAGTTTTGCCCAGTGCACACACACTTATCAATATTAACTTAATTTTATAATAAACTTGTTTTTTTGATTATTATTTTTCATACTAGTCACCGCATACGTAGTAGAGTAGCTGAATTGTAATTATCAGTGAAATTTTCAATAATGTTACATAACTATCATAATGACATTGACTATATTACTTTTTGCTACAATGCATTGTACTCTAATTCAAAACAAATTGTAATATAATCATTTTATATTTTATAAATGATAAACTTTCGATGAATTAAAAATTAAAATTAAAAAATTTTAATATAATTAAATATTGAATATTTAAATATTAAAATAAATAATAATTTTGTTCGGTTAAAGCTGAAATACAGCATTAGCAGAAACATACAAGTCAGAGCTACGTTACAGACAGATAAAGGTGAAAAGTGAGTAGCTGAAATTTAAATGATATCACGTTAGTTTAAACTTTGACTCTGTCGAGATCACATTCTATCCCATTGACGTTGAAAGTTCCCAGTGAAGTTATTTCTCAGATTATATACACGAATTACATAACGTTAACCTCCGAAGGAATTGTTCATCTATTTCAAATCTCGTACTTGGTGCATTTATAACAAAATTTTCAAAATTGTTACGCAATATTACTTGCAATATATACATTATTTTACAGATTATTATATTCGTTATACAATTTGTACTTGAAGTGACATTACGAACATTGAAGCATTTCAAAATTATTATAAACTGTATAAAGTTCTAAAATTAAGTACGCAAGAAACATTATGGTTATAATCGCTTATAATCAGCTCATACCTTATCAAACATATCGATCATTAAAAAACTAAGTCTTTTTCAGTATAAACAGAGTCGGTCAACATGAAGTTTGAAGCCTGCAAAATCCAGCATTATACACTCAATATCGCGGGGTTGGGTAGGGCCGCGGGTAATAAAATTTTAGGCCCCGGCAGCCAAAGCCATGAAACCTACTAAAAGGGTAAACCTATTTACTGGGTCGGGGGCATAAAAAAAAATAAAAGCTTTTGAGGGCGGTATAGCCGGCCTGCGTAGAGCTTGTAGCAGTAAAATCCATTTGATCTTATTAACATTCCCGGCGTGAAGGCTCCCATATACGAAAGACTTTTACGAGGCTCGTGGATCGAAACGATACGACTATGCCCTCTCTTGGATGCTTCTCTCTCTCTCTCTCTCTGTCTCTTGCTCCGTTGTATGCCATTGTTTACGCAGACTCTCTCCTTTCTTCTCTCTCTCTCTCTCTCTCTCTCTCTCTCTCTCTCTCTCTCTCTCGCTCTCGCTCTCTGTCTCTGTCTCTCTTGCAGATATCGAAACGGCCGCTATACAGGGAGATGAAAAAAGAGAGAAGAAAGGAGAAGCGAAGGAAGAAGAAAGCGAGCGAACAGCACTCAATGCCATAGCGAGGCAACTTTGATTTCGACTCATCCTTCCCTTAGACTCTCATCTCTACATCGACACGAAGCAAAGAGGCCGATGCGCGCGGAGAGAGATCCTTCTAAGAAGTTTGGTTTTAGGGGTCGTACCGCGGATGAGTAGGAGATATCCGATTCGATTGGCTCTCTCGCTCACTCGAGACTCGGATCTCTCCCCGTGCGCGCAACAGTAAAAGTGGAACAAGCAGGGGAGAGAGAAAGAGAGAGAGAGAGAGAGAGAGAGAGAGAGAAAGAGAGCTGAGGATGAGAAATGTAATCGTCATAAATTACTTGTTGGTGTATGCTCTTGGGGTGAGTCGACGATGCTGCCGCTGCTGCAGCAGGCGAAAAAGTTTCATTGAATATGTGGCGGGGAGATGGACGTCCGCTTGCGCGCGCCTCGTGAATTAGGTAATTGCATTTCATGGTAATGCGATTTATGCGCTGTGATATTTCGGGCGTGCTTTTATCTGTGGACCCCGGGGGGAGGGGGGGGGGGCGAAATTGGTAATAATGCTGGATGACTTGTGACGAGGTTATGTCTATACCCGATATCGTGGGTTTGTTGGGTTTTTGGCGACTTATAGTTGCTGTTGATGTCTGCTGCTCTGTTCTTTTTAAGAGCACTTTGGAAACGGTGTAGGTGTATTCTTACTGTTATTATGATGTCTACTTGTATTTTATCTGTCTGCGCTATACAGTATTATCGTAAAAATTATTTGGATAACTTTATTTTTGAAAAGAAGAGCCACTTCGATAATTCACTTAAAATCAAAATGCGAATTAGACACACACGAAAATACAAATAATTAAGATTATATGAAAAAATTCTTAATTTTATGTATCGATTTAATAAAATATTGTTTATTTTTTGGTTTCAGAGTTTCCATTGAAATTTTAAATTTATAAAATTAAAAACATATAAAATTCGAAAAACACGTATTGCGTATGAATTTTGCCTTTTTTGCTCTCGACAAACTTTTTCGTTTACAAAAATATTTGTTCTTTGAAGAGCGAATGTATAAATTGAAAAAATTTTTTAAAAAAGCCGCATGTTCTAAAAGTAAATCGAATAAAAAATACTAGTATATAAAAAATACTATTTTACTTTTACAAATTCGAGTGTGGCTTGTAAAATTAACAATGTTGTACGGTTACAAGAACAAACGTAAATATAAAAAAGAGGAAAAGCAAAACAATCAGCAATCGCGCCTTTGCGCGAAATCGCGGCCATAACTAGAAAATAAACATGAGAGTATAAAAGCAATAAACGGTAATACGGCATCCTTCATAAGCAATTCAGGCGGGAGAGAGAGAGAGAGAGAGAGAGAGGATAGGGAAAGAGAGAATCTGGGAGAGACAGAGTCGAGAAAGGTGGAAAACGATAGTCACGTGTCTAAAATAAGCCCCGCGCGTAACGGAAATAGTAGTAGCCGTAAAAATCGTTTTACAGTGAAACGCAGGTCGAATACGCGCGGACATCAGGTGCGTTCGCAACACTTGTACGAGTGTAAAGGGCCAAGGAAACGAGGCCGTGCTGCTGCTGCTACTGCTATTGCCGATGCCCATAACGACCCTCGTGAATATTGGGGCCGAGAGATGAAGAACCCAAAAGTGGATTAATATTTCAAGATGTTTTGAGATATTTCAATGCCTGTGACCCGCTGGACGGTATTTTTTCAAGTTATTCTCTCCCTTTTTCGGGAGCGGAATTTTAAAATCAAATTTTATTTTATTGGAACATCAATATTGAGCACATGATTGGGGAAGTCCGATGTTTATTGGCCGCCTGAACTTTACTCAATTGAAAATACCGTAGTTGCTTTTCTTGTTATTGCAAATAACACCGAGCACTAGATTCTTTTTATTAATATTTATAATAATATAAGCATTATTGATTTTCCTATTTTTATTTCTTTATATAAAATAAAATTATTTATTTTATTACTATATTATTTCACATAATTAATACCGAGGTTAATAATAATAAAATATTGAGATATTATTTGATAAGCCTTTTGTGGTATCCTCCGTATATTTTAATTTGTTATTTTTAATGATATAACCACCTGAACGTTAATTTCGAACTGTATATTTATTATATTCAAAATGTTTGTAAGGGAAATAAATGATATTAAAATATAAATATGTGATTTAAAAACATTGTTTTTTCTTTCATTTGTCGAATAACGGAAATCCGTCTTACTTTTATTATTTTACATAATATTTTATATAAAATGATTTTTTAATTCATAAATTATATTTATATACTAAGATGCCAGTAGATTTCTTATAGATTTAGATTTTCACGCAAATCCATCTGATATATCGACTAGCCACATTGATAATTCATCGTCCCAGAAACCACCTCTTAATAATATTGGAAGAAGCTTCGAAGCTTTAAAAGTTTATATACATCATCCCACAGTCATATTTAATTCGTTAATAACAGATGCAATCTCAAAAATGGTGTCCGCAAAATATAGTGACTATCGCTCATCCCATTTCACGTTTGGTCCATGTTCGTTGGCGAGGAAAACAAAGAAAGTCGAGAGAGAGAGAGAGAGAGAGAGAGAGATGGTGGGCAGGAAAAAGCGCAGGGGAGCGAGAAAAGGGGTATGAAAGGGAGAAATGACGGAGGATTCGCGCATAGCGCGGTTTTGATACGTGAGCCGGATGCGAAAGTGAATTTCTCTCTCTACCTCCTCGCACACACAAGGGGATGGGAGAGGGGGGGAGGCGGAGAGCAAAGCTGCAGGGGTAGAGAGAACGAGAGAGAGAGAGAGTCATGAGTAGAGAGAGATAGAGAGAAGAGCCGATGGTTGGAGGATGGTGTGGGAAAGAGACAGAAAACGAGCGGAAGGAAGAATACGAGAGAGGATCCATTAGCCTCACGTACGCGCGAATATATATACGGCTGCGCGAGAACTGCGCGCATTCGTGTGAATTCGCCTGTGTACACGCGTGAGCGAACACGTATGTATGTATATATGCATGAATGTGTGTGTGTAAATGTGTGGCTGTCTCTACAGTGGAGAACTTAATGGGCAGATGTGTGCAGAGGTTCCGGGCCAAGGTAAGAATTCTTTAATTGACTCGACCTTTCGGAAAATACGGCAAAAAAGTCACCTGCACGCAGCGTATATAAGAAGTGTGTTTGATAAACTTTTTTCTCTTAGCCGCGCGTGTTTAATTTTGCGCACCAAATGTGCAGCTGGAATACTTTGATAATTTGAGTTAGTGCGTCTGAGCAAACTTTGCTGTCTCTACGTACCTTATATGCATATTTAACGAATGAATGTACGGAGCCACAGCACAGCATACTGCGCGCTTCTATTCGGAGAGTGAAAAACGAATTTAAATCTAAACTATGAAATTATTTAAAAAATAAATGTAAAGTCAGACTCAACGAGCGAATGTTGCGGAGGGGAGGGTAATCGAAATACCGATGTTTGGCTATCCACATGGCATGAATTAAAATACCCGCAGACTCGTTGTCATGTCGCCCTTCCCTTTTTCTTACAGGCGTCCTTTAAATTCAAATTCCATCGGTAATAAGATCTTCAATTTGGGTTTTTGTCTTTGGAACCTTATTACATTAAGTTGGAGCAGTTTTTCGTTGCAGCATTACATTTTTCTTTACTGCAGTTATACTAATGGATCTATCTGTTGGCGTTGTATTAGGAATTTTATTTTTTGTTTAAGATTATTCTTATACACGTGCGAATTCGTTGTCGATAGTATGCATATATAATCAGGGAAAAGAAGGTTTTGAATTAGATATACATAAAAGATATATTCAGCAAAATAAAAGTTTTAATACTTGAAACGTTAAAAATAAGAATTTTTATTATATTCTTATGATAATTTGTGTTATTTATATCGTTATAAACAATGTTCTACTATATTTGCTATTTATTCCAAGTATATGCATTTAATTTTCTAGAAAACGATGTTTACATCATTTTATATCATGCGGAAAATTTTATGGAGGAAAATTCATTTTGTTCTCCGAGTTAAAAGGAACAATATATAGTTATAGAAAATGTGATAATTTCTAATATTATTTATTTATTTATATACGGGAGTTACCCCTTACCATATAACAATATTAACTTTATAGTTAATTGTAAACGAAATTTTGATTTTGTAAATTCGTATTGTATTGTAATAAAATTGTATTTATTAACAATATCTAGATAATCTAAATTGCAATAAGTTTCCACACGTCAATCAAAATTTAGTTTATAAAGCAGCAAACAACCTCGAGAATTCGTAAAAGAAATCGTTAGAAGAAAAAAACAGATAGTTCGAAATACGTTTCGAAACAAGAATAATATGAGAAACGCAGTTTACAAACAGCATGCCAATCTATCAAGGTAAAACTGTTATCGTTGTGATCGCGTCTAAACTCACCTCGTTGTTTCTCAATTTTTCATCGACGAAACGAATGTGTTTGTGCAACAAAATTGGATCTTTAAAAAAAGAAAAAAAAACACGCAATCCCTCTAGTTGACATTTCATCGGATCGAATTAAAAAACTATACTCAACTTGATCAACACCTCTATACGATAACCAATATAACAGTTCAATTAGGTTTTGACCAGAAACCGTACCCTTGCATTCAAAATCAAACTAAAACAATCCAAGTGTTACTATAACGCTATACCCCATCAAAACAAAACAATACGAAAAACAACTGGCAATTCCGAAAATATTTAAAAACATCAGCACAGAAAGCTGGCCACGCGAAACACGCGCAAGACAAAGGCAGAGAAGAACCAGGCTCGAACAAAAGCACTGAATTCGTGGCTATATAAATAAAAAAAATAAAAAAAACCGCGCACACATCCAGACACGCTAGACTATGCACACCCAGACATACATAGACAGAAGCGTAGCGATATTTGCGCGTGCTGTCGTCATCAAAGCGGCGGTGGCGGCGCGTCGTCGGTACGCCCGCTTCCGGGAGACAAAAGAGGGGCGCCAGCTCGTTAATGCACATATAGCCAGGTTACCAGTGTGTTCATGCCGAGCCTCACTCACTCACTCACTCACTCGCTCTGTGCTCAAGAGCGTTTGGGTTAGGTGCGAATGGAGCGTGCAGCGGTCGGATTATATCGTGTCCTTACTTGGCTTGATTAATACGGCTAAATGTAAAGGTGACGTATGCGATGACAGTGCACGCAAACATTCACAGGCGTTTGAATTTACTTGGCTTAGGTATTAGGGAGAATTCGCCCCAACAATTTTGCCCCAACCCCCGTTATTACCCCTTCTGTCGCTCTCTCTCTCGCGCACTTGCTCTCGATATGGAGCGAGCACCGTCGAGCTATTTAGTGTGCGCGAGTGCTTGAGCGCCCTTTGCGAGAGAGATGCACACCATTTGAGGGTAATAAATTCGTGAAAAAATTTTGGATATTTGTTGTTTCTGGTTTGTCTTGGTAAAAACTTAGTTTCACTCTTTAAAACTGTCAGTCATCATCTGATATACGCTTTAGAGCAATGAATTAATTGTTTGCGAATCATTGGAAACAGTAGAATATTCTCTTTTTCAGACTGTGTTGATTTATATGAGTGGTTTCTTTTTTGTTAATTTCAATCTACGATACTACGCGCAAGTTTCGCGTAATTCAAAAATATAGTAAATATTGGATGGAGATAAAAAGAATAAATGTAAAATATATCGTTCCTCAGAGACTACTTACTTTTCAAAAATATATCTAAAAATAGGAAACCAAAGCAAAATAAAAAATGCTAATTAGCGAAGTGCCTCGTAACTTTGCGATTGCTTTAGGTACAGCAGCGATTATAATTATCTATTTTAATCATCGTACAGATTTTAGTGATCATATTGGCTTATTTAACATTCGGTAAATAAATTTGTAAGTAATTTCACACTTATATTGCAGCGAAACGGTAATTTTTAATATTTGAAATCATTATTTCTATAAGGTTAAAAAAGCTGCAGTCTAAAAAAGTCTTTCGTAGAGCAGGAAAAAATGTAGGCGTTAAATATTTTAGATAAATATTTTAAAAGAATTATATTTTTACATTATAACCGAATTAATATATTTCTAGGTACTTTGGAATACTTAAAAAAGAAAAAATATATAGTAGCTTGCGTGCGCTTTTGGTTGTGCAGTAAAGACTTAATTAAATGAATGTACGAAAATTTCAGCTTTACATTTTCTGGTACAACCGAATGTTTTCCCGGAGCATAAATACATTTATTCCATTCGCTGCATCGCCGACCCAAAATTAAAGCATACATTTCCCTTATCTCAATAAAGTAGTCTGATTTTGAAGTCACACGTACTTTCCAAAACGAAAAAGACTTATTTTTTAAAGCATTATAGTTTTAAACGTTATATATATAATTAAAAGCAAAAAAAGTATAATTAAAAAAATTACTAAAATATCTTAAATTTTTCATAACTTATCATTGTTAACAATCGTATATATTATATATTAAAATGTGAAAAGAGAGCTGAAAAAGTCACGTTCACCCCATTGGGATTAAGTTCACCAATTGTTCAGCCGATCCTAACGAGAGTACATTACCGGGGAGCAACTCGGAAGTCGCGCGCGTTTGCAAATAAACACATTGTTCCGATTCGCTAAGCCGAGGGTGGGGGGCTCCCATTCGTGGTAAATGGCGCTCGAAAGGCGATCATTTCGAGCGTTTAATTCCGAACTAAACAGGTGTAAAACTGTATTATTTCGCGGAGGCGACGGCAATGGCAGCATATTACCGCGCCGGGGCGATTCGTCAGTGTCGCCGCCGGGAAGTTTATGGAAGCTGGAGCGTAAGGTAGGGTTAACTCTACACATGTATATATATACGTTTATACATATATAGAGTACAGTTTTGCAAGGACGAGGGGGGGGGGGGTTGAGAAGGGAGAAGAAGGAGAAGAAGACATGGGCGGTGTTTGCGGCCCGAACGCCAAGAGAAGCACGTAATCTACATCTTAAACAGTCTCGGGGCTCACAGAGTCCACACACCCCAGCCACCCCATGGCAGAGCCGACTTTGTTTTTGTTCCTCCTCAGCCTTGGCGCTACTATATACTACTCCCTGTGTGTATCTCTGTGTGTGTGCGCGTGTGAGTGTACAGAAGCCAGGAAAGGCAGGCCGCGGAATTGAACGTTGAATTGTTCAACGACTGGAAAATTGAGGCCCGTTGACCTCCATTCGCCATTGTGGCGCCTTTCCTTCTCTCTCTCCCCCCACCCCCCTCTCTCTCTCTCTCTCTCTTTCTCTCTCTCACACACACACACACATTTTGCTCGCGATCGCTTAAGGGCTCTAACCCAATACCCCGCGAAGATTCTTATTTTATCAGCTGGTCCCGTGTTAACCTTATCGAAAATACTCCGGTCTTCTCCTCCTCCAAGGCTTTTTCGATTTTAATTTAAGCCCGACAGCTTGTGCCAAGAATTCTATATCGTCGACTATAAAGTATTCCCGCGGCTTTACACTGGCGCTTGTACCTACTGCTCAGTGACAAATTTTGATGAGCTTTGGTTAAACCACGCGAATATATACTCGCGGAAGTATATAAAGCTTCGCAAATTCTGTTATAACTTAACGGGATTGTCAAATTGGAAATTTAAATTTAGCGCAAAAATCGGCTTTACAGGTCCGCGTGGTATATATAATAGGAAGTAAATTACATTGGCCCAGTTTTAAGAAGTAAACCGTGTCTTAGATTCATACGTCGGTAACCCCGGTGCAGCCGCGCACTCCCAAGTACAGAACCCCAAGTTTATTGCTTATAATACACACTGTCTCTCTCGCTCGAAAATCCGTTACCGTAAGTTTCCGTTAAAAAAAAACAGTACAGTGGATAAGTTCGAATTAAAGTTTTTAAAAATATACATCCTTTCAATTCGAGTGTTACAACACACAAGCATTGATATTCGCACTTGGCAGATAAAAAAGAAGACAGACATTATACCAATGAAATCCCATTTAGAGTAAAACAGGTCCGGGTGCGCGAAAAAGAAACCGTGGGAGGAAAGTGGAAAACGACGAAAGGAAAGGCGTATAACGTTGTTAAGCGTCTAATGTAAAAAGGAAATTTTCGCTCAAAGCTCTCTTTCTCTCGTCCCTTTTTGTCCCGTAATTTTCATACGAAAAGGCCAGTCAACGCTCATGACGAAAGACAAAAAGAGATCGCGCGGGAGAGAAAGAGAGAGAGCGTAAAAATTCCCTTCTTTCCTACAGCTCTCTTTCTCTCTCTCTCTCTCGCTCTCTCTCTCTCTCTCCTCTATCAAAGTGCCGAGAAGTGCAGCAGCTCCAAACGCGAATCCGGAATAGCTAAGCCTTTGTCTGGCACCATCTCCCCCACCCGTTCCTTCCTTCCTTCCTTCCTTCCCCCAACTTCCCTTTTTCTCCCTCCCCTTCTTACCTATATACCGAGTCAAGAGCACAGAGCGGCACAGAGAAAAATACGTGCCGGTAAGACGGAGGAGTTTTCGTCGTCGCGTACAAGCCACGCGATGGAGGCTCTTCGCCTATACACGAGCCAGTGACCCAGGGACTTTGACGTATCTCAGCCGGAAGTAAAGCGGATCTAAAAATTCTTTTCTACCGTAGCAAGTAGACAGAGCGAGAGAGAAAGAGAGAGGGAGAGAGAGAGAGAGAGAGAGAGAGAGAGGAAGGATACAGGGTTAGATGTATATGGGCGAGTGTCAAGAAGAGAACAGGAATTCGCTGTATAAGGCGGCGTGTAACCGGGGCTCTACATACAGTAGCCCATGGAGAAGCGTATATACAGCCAGTGAAGATTGCTTCGAACCCCCGGTCGGCAGGGGGTCTTATACTGCGACGACCTGCCTGGTACAGACGATTCTCGCTCTCTCCTTCTTTTTCCTCTCCTCCTCCATTTTCTTTCTCTCTCGCTTCTTCTTGTGCTATACTTCTCTTTTCATTCTTATTATTTTCTCTCCGACTGCGAGGAGTATAGAGACTCGGTCCTGTCCGATGATGGAAATTTCATATTTACGACGTGATCTCTAGTACTGCGGAGACTCCACTGTGCTCCCGCGTACTGCACTGAGAAAACTGGATCACTGGCTTTGCGTGCGACGAGCAGATGCTGTGTTTTTGTCACCATTCATTAGATTAATATAGGTAAGGTTTTCAAATTAATTTAGATGTTTGTGCAGGCGATGGACTGTTTTGTTTTTAGAACAGGGTTTAAATTAGAATATGCATTTCACTAGTATTGAATTGAACTCATTTTATACCAGAAATTAATTTAAGGGATAAAATCATTTGGAGGTACTTATAAATAACAATCCAAAAGTGAGTGCGCAAGATCTACTGCATTCTGACCAAATTCAACTAGTCATTCTTCAATTAATAAAACGTTTTTGTATCGATGAAATTTTTCTTCTTTATATTTTAAAAAGTATTGTGCAGAAAAATAGCTTTGTACCATACGGTAATCATATAAAAGGAAAGTGGAGCATTACATTATTACAATTCAATAATACCATCACTAGTTTTTGCACACTCAAGAAAACGCCAGGAACCAGTTTTCGAACACTTTTATTCTTTCAATTACATATTTTATTTATACTTTCCATATAATTACTATTTTTTAATTTTAGAAGTAGATTCTGGTTGTCACAAAACGAATAAATATGGAATTGCTGAAATAGTGTTGAAAAATGTGATCCCATTTGAAAACCGATGCCTTGACGTTAAGTCAAACAAAATAAAAATAAGGAAAAAGAACGCAAGCGATATGCACGAGCGACCTCTGTGAAATCCAAGCTCTATTGAATCGACCCGACACTAATTCACACAACAACACCGTATACACACGTGTACTCTGAACTCGAGCTATTCTTTTTTGTAGAATACCGATACGCAAAAACCCCTTCGATCTCATCGTGCATCCTCGGTGATATTTTCCCCAAGACCATCAAAGTTAAGACAGAGAGAGATAGAGAGAAGGATCGTGCAAAAGCTTGGCCAATAAAAAAATGCCAATAAACTCAGTACGTGCAGCCTTGTGCTCTGTATATGTATGTATATAGACGAAACTCGGTGACTATGCTGACACGGGTGGTGCGCAACTGCAAGGGTTCACTGGTGCATGAACCACCCGAGCTTCGAGTCTCTTATATGTGTGCGTGTGTGTGTGTGTGTGTGTGTGTGTGTGTGTGTGTGTATTGCGCGCGTACGAGTGTGCGTTGTCAAATTTTCGACGTGAGAAATTCGACGCAGTGCCTCTAACTCTCTCTCTGGCTTGGTGCTCATGTCTATCCGCGCTTTTTTAAACTCCACCCCCGTCCGCCTGTATTGTTAAAAAGTGAAACGGTTGGCTCTCGCAATCGACGCTCAAGTCAATTCGTCTCTCGTTTCTTCTCTTTTCACATCGCGCTCGGGCTTTGTTTCAGGGGACTGGCTTGATTTCTCGCTGCTTTTTTCAAACGCTTCACCCCTCCCCCTATATATCTCTCTCTCTCTATTTTTTTTTGTTGCTGCTAGCTCTATTCTTATTTTTATACAGAGGCCAAGCCAACGAAGCGAAGGAAAAGTTGTTATTTTTCGTCGACGCGAGGTCGTGAGATAGCTATAATCTCGTCCGATAAAAATTGAAGGCTCCTGGTGTCAATTCATACTGGGAAGGAAATTTTTTATTGTGGTTATTAAATTCGACTTTTACCAAAAATTTTACCTAATCTGTAATAGACAGATATCGCAAATCTTGAAAATCCACATTTTTTGCTACTCAGCAGCTACACTGCCATGATTTATTATTTTTGGTAACAAAAGCCTTTATAGTAAATTTTAAAAGATAGTAAACTTTTCTAAATTATAGCTATTTTATCAGTTTCTCTTCGAATGCATTACTATAAATCATAAATGCCTTTTCAAAATGTTGAAAAATAAATCACGATATATTTAACACAATTTCAAATATCGTGCAATGGAAATAAAATTAGAACAAGATAAAAGTTGGCAAAGTGGACAAATGACATTAAAACAAATTGCAAATCAACTTTCTGTAAATCTGCAAATCAAAGCTGATGAATAAAAATTAACTCTTTCAACCACCAAGCATTTTTGTAAAAATGTTTTCAAATAAATGTACAAAAAAAAATATCCTCACCAAAGTATTAAATCGTGCGGTCGCGGACACATTGAAGAATCATTTTTGCAGCCGCTAAAAAAAGGAGGGTAGCTTCGTGCGTTGATTTGTCGAAGTGTTCGCCCGGACTCGCGGTAATCGACCTAATTTAATGACATTCAATCGGGGCCACGCGCGACAATACCGCATAGAATTTATAGGCACGCGGAAAATTTGTCATTGACACGTAGCCGGGCAGAAGCAGAGTCACTCGGCCGATTACTTCGTACCGGTATATAGCGAATACACGGCAATGTCCCATTGACGATGCCCGAAGGTAGAACAAGAAGGCGGAAGGGGAAGGACAAATATCCGAGATAACGTGCAGTGCTAAATATGAAAAAAAGAACCGGCACCTTTTAGTAAAAGCTTTTTTTTTGCGCGCCAAGCTTATTTCTAAGAGTCCGATGAATTTTATCGCGAGATGATGCCTTTGCGATTAAATAAGTTAGAGTGCCGCACTTACAACGCAAGAATAAATTTACGCTAAATTGATTGGAGGTAATATAAATTTTCATACATTATTCGTGATCATCATTATACATCACTCTTTCAAAGTCCAGACTGCAAATAGTTAATGTCAATCCATTCACCGCACAGGACTTATAACGACAATTAATAGTGTAATTGTCGAGTGTCGCAAATCAGAAGGGGGTAATGGCAACGATAAAATTATTACCGAATCCAATAGTACGCGTAAATGCAAAGAGCCACAGATGCATTAAGGATATTGCAAATTACGGCTACATACAGACCAAGAGTAAGGCTCAAAGCTCCAGTGCGCAGCCCCATCAAAGGCGGCGAGAACTCCAAGGCAAGATGCTCGCAGGTAGTAAGAGACTGTGTAGCACAGCGGCAGCAGCAGTAGGAGAACATAGAGTAGACGACAAGGAGTGGATCCATGAACTGCGGGCGAGCGAGGAATCGCAGAGCGAGAGAGAGAGAGAGAGAGAGAGAGAGAGAGAGAGAGAGAGAGAGAGAGAGAGGAGAGGCAATGGGGGGAAGGAACTGTTCTACTCCCTCTGCGCCAAAGAATTTAATTAATTAATCGCTAATGGCTAAGGGAAAGAGCCCCGTGCTACGTATATAACACCAACACATTGCACACACCAGCGACTTGAGGAGGGATTCTTGCTTTCTCTCTATCCGTCTCTTGCTTCCTTCTCCATGTTGGCCTAATGCAATTATGGAACTCTGCTGATATATATATCTACCTACCAACGTCTCTGTGAATATCCTTTTAGTTGTATTTTATGAGTGTGTACAAGGTATTAGGTATAGAGCGAGTGGATTGCCGCGCAACGCGCTGTTATGACGATTGATTCTTGAAATCTCTATTCTGACCTCTTTTTTCCCTCGTATGCGAGTACTATAAATCTATGGCTGTGCACTATCGACGATGAAATTGTTGCTTATTGCAAATGTATAACTATGAAGAATAACTAATCGATTGTGTTCATATTAAATAAAAAAGCGGATGTAAATGTACCTAGAATCAAATCTATATAGGTTCTTCGATCCTTTTCTGTCATTGACGACATTAGACAAACATATCCAATCGTGGCATGTGGATAGAACCAACAGAAACGCTGACGACTGCTGCGCTAATAGCTTGCATTAGCAATCCACAGATGCTTGACGTCCCCGAGGTGTCAGCCACCTGTCTCCAAGGTCGGTGACTAAGCCTAACTCGGTATATATCCCAATTCGTTTCCCAACCCTCTAATGCAGTCTAGACTGATTAATCTCCACTTGATTACTCCGCAAATATCCGCTCCCTCTGCCCCCCGCGTGTATATAAACTGTGATGTAGCTCAACCCTTGCCGTGCGTGCATCGTCGTTGTTTTATCGTGACGCGACGTGGCTCGGGAAAGCCTTTACCCTGCATGAAGGGTTGGCATGAGCCGGAAGAAGAGAGAGAGAGAGAGAGAGAGAGAGAGAGAGAGAGAGAGAGAGAGAGAAGGAGAGTTGCTTCTAAGACTTTGCTGAATGCCGAGGAGAGCGAGAGTGAGAGAGAGATAGTTTGGAGTAACGATAATCGATCGAGCGATTAGCACGTGAATGGGAAGAGCCACGTGGCGGCGCGGTGGTGAGGCGCGCTTATATCTCCGCTAAGGTATACGCATCGGAGCTTCGCGAACAATGGACGGGCGGAATGAGTAAAGCGGGACCCGCTCCGCGTTCGGGGAAATCGAGTTTGTCAAGAGAGAGGGAGAGGCAGAGGAGAAAGCCGCGTTGCTCCACCGAGTGTGTATATATGTATATATACACGCAGAGAAAGAGAGACTGAGACGCCACGGAGGCCCAAAGTGGAAGAGGGGAGAGAGAGACAGACAGAATGTGTGAGAGGAGGAACGAGTAATTCAGTTTTGCCGTTATCTGATGAGAACTTATGGTCTTAGGTTGGAGGGGGGCGAGGAATGAAGGACTGAATGGAAATGCAATGCGGCCTTATTTAAATCCACTTTAACTCATTTATTTATGGGATTTATGCTCTTCCCTGGAATACAAGAGTCGATGCCAGATGCTGCCGATTTGATCGTTTGCATATTGGAAACTGTTGCGATTGCTAATTGAGAATAACCGTGGATCTGGATTACTTTCTCATGCTTTCTTCGTCACGGATAGTTCATGAGAAATTAGGTGCTCTAAGTTTCGTTACCTCAATATGGGGTAGATTATTAATATGCCACAATTGCCGAAATGAACTGCAACATATGAATCTATTTATTATCAATCTTTCGCGACAACGAACCCTTACTCATTTTACAATATTTCCTAAAATTAAAAACATTTCAAATATAAGAGTACATAACTACTTTAAAGTTCATCGATAAATACATCCACATAATGTAAGAAAAATAAGTAACGTTGTATCGGAACAAAACCAAAAAAGGGTAGGTCCAATCGTCGAAAACCAGATCAACGCGTCAATTCTACGAAGGTGGAGAGAGGGAGACTTAGATTTAGCTCGGCAAGTGTAGTGCAGCGGCGTAGTGC
>UELV01092775.1:0-23716 GCA_900490015.1 Megastigmus stigmatizans
TATATATATAATGCAATAGTATACCACGCTAATTAATTGACTTTATTCGCAAGTATAAAAACCAAAAATCCCGCAAGTAAACAAAAGCAGCAGCCAGGAGAAAAGCCGTAGAAGCTTCGGCAAGATAAATTCCGCGAGGGACGAGAGAGGCGTTGAGAAAGTCCAGGGCCATGCAGGAGCTCGACGCTCGCAGGCCGCATTAATCGTCGCTCTATTCCCAGCACCAAATTATTTCTCCATTGTCCGGGTGGAAACTGACCGCTCGCTCGCTTGCGCGCATCGTCAATCTTGAAGCTCTCTCGTCGCGCGGCGTCCTACCGAGAAAGCTCCCCTGCAAGCACCCGCGAGCCAAACACCATTCAAGCCTCGTTCAACCGCACACCCACATGTGCGCTCGCGCAAAATCTCTATCGCCGCACACCCACCTAAACTCAACAAATTAGTACTGACTCTGGAAAAAAAGTCGCTTTATACACCAGGAGTGAGAGAGAGAGAGAGAGAGAGAGAGAGAGGGACGGGAGGACGAGAGGTTGGAATGGGCTATCGAGTCGGTCGGGTCTCGCGAGTATAATTGCCGCAGTCGCTTGGCCCGCGGGCATTAATTATTATACGCAGCGGTGGCGAGCGTTTGAATTCCGGGTTATGTACGTTCCCTCCGCATCTGCGATGCAGAGAGAGAGAGAGAGAGGGTGGGAGAGAGACGTATAGCTGTAGCCGCGGTACAGGTTTGCCGGTGAAAAGCGTCTTAGTCGTGGCTGCAAAGCGAGGCTGAGGCGGGGATATAGGAGAGGACGGAGGCGCAACGATACGATGGGGCTATTACGGGTCTCGCCGGGACAATACTGCCATTGTCTCGCGCGCGCATCGGCTCTGGCGGACGACGACGGCTTCTCTATAGGCGTATAATAGCGACCGATATATACCCATAGGACAGCTATATAGCTGTATGTATATGATGTAGAGTCGCGCGAGCGCGAGAGAGTCCACTTGTATATTCCCCGTCCCCGTCGTCGTAGACGCGAAGGCAACGAGTGAATGGGACGCACTTAAAGCCTCCAAGATGCGAAGGTTTATGTGGTGCGGCGGCAGCGAGTTTCGTCGAGCGACGTTGAGAATCGAGCCACTCAGCGAGAGAGAGAGAGAGAGAGAGAGAGACCTTGTCTCCGAGGCTGATGGAGAGAGTCGGAGATTCGTGTGGATTCTGCACATCATGGACGGCTGTTCCGTGCGGGGGCTTTGAGACGCGGAAATCAAGCGCGGGCGACGAGGAGCTGGATTAATTTCGCGCCTTTGAGACGCGACGAGTGCTGCTTCTCCTTCTGATGCTGCTGCTGCCGCTGCCTTCTTTATTGCGGCGAGGATAATTGCGGCTCTTATTTTCGAGGGAGCGCTTTCCGGGCGTTGAGAATTCGGTGATCGAGTGCTCGGGTTACTACCCGAAGAACGTTCCTATATGTTGTATTTTATCTCAAAAACTTCCTATCTCGAAAGAAATTTTTCATCCGCTCATTACGAATCTTTATCATTATTTAATATTGCATTTATACCTATATATACTTAATATTTACACATCATTTTTTTTATTAATAATTTAATTTCATTAAAAATTAAAATGTTTTATAATAATGAATTTATAAGAAAATCATGTGCTTTTAACAACTAGCAATTGTAATAGCTTTAATTAAGTATTTTTTATAAAATGCAATATCTTTTTTAGTATCAGCACTACCGCCCTGATTAACCTTTGGCATATAATTACTGTGGTAATATTCCGCATCATAAATTAGTTTTTGGAAAAAAAAAATTCAGAGGATACATTATATACTGTAAGAATCCTGCACCAGTATAAACTAGCTCTCGATGCAGCGGAAACCAAATTTTTGGAATATTTACATATGGAAATATAAATTCATTAAGCAATTAATTATATTTAAATTATATAATATATACTACTAAAAAAACAGGTTGCTTCAATATTAAATAATAAATAAAGGTTTCTCCCGAGATAGAATCCGACATACCTACAGAATATTCGTTCTCGAACGCGACAAAATATCAAGATCGGTGTCAATGAATCTTTCACACCATTTATAAAAGTTACTAAAATTAAAAGATCATATTTTTAAATTAGTGCACAAATGATGGGAATGAGTAAATTATTTATCATTTAATGCGGTGGCAATATTTGGATCAATTGGATCATCGATATCAAATTAAAGAGCTTTACAATAGGTTTAGAAACGAATTTTCAATAATACACTTTACGCAAGTCTACAAAGGTTCTAGTTGAAAATTACATTGTACCACTGTTTGCAGACTTATCCGGTCTCGCGTATAAGCTATAGAAAAAACTTACCGACATTATTCCGCTCTAAAGTGAAAATACAGTACATTAAGGGTATCGCCAGTATATTTAATAGTTGATAATACTTTTCAAGAAAGCTGCACACAGAAAAAAGTTATTGCCGATTGCCTCATATTTTCTCATAAGTTACTGTTATGCGCTCCAAAACTTTATAGTTGATTGTAAAAATTTCTAGCGTTCGTAAAATGTTACTATACCTAAGGCACCAAGGAATGCTGTTATATATAGTAAAAGAGTTCACTGTGCGTTTGAAAAAATATCATCTTTTGTGCAATTCTTTAATATCTAACAATGACAATATATGAACGCATATTACTCTTAAAAGTTAAAAAGTGCCTCATTATTATATACGATGGTAAACTAATCAATCCTATTTATTTTTTACGTAATATAAAAATAATATAAAAAGCATCTTTAACTTTATTTTTGCGTGTTTCCAATTTTACTTCCAATGTAAATATATTGATTTTTAAAATAAGCTGTAGGTAATTAAAATCATGCTTTAAAAATTAAAACTCATTCTACACATTTCATGTACAATTATAGTTACTACAAAGAGATTTGATTTTATAAATAAGGATTAAGAAATGAAAAGACATAAAAAAAAACTACCTAATAGAAATAGTTGTACTTGAATACAATTTATTACTAAGGATAACATCCGGTACAAGTAAAAAAATAATCGGAAACAATAAAATATTAAAAATTATACAATTTAGTGTAGTCAAGTAATATCAACAGATTACTGCACCTTATACAAAATCATCATTCACCTAAATCACACAGTAACGTAGCAAAAGAGAACAGAGAAATAGAGTCAGTGGAACGGAATCATTTTTCACGATCATTAATAACTCATTAAGGTGTTTTCCTCTTTTTTCATTCGCTTTATTGAATTCTGCACCACAAGCACACGCGCACCAACGACTACACAAGCTACAGGTAATTAGTCACCGATTTGTCTCTGAATTCATTTTTTTTAAAAAAGCTCTAAGCGTTCGATACTACTGGCTTTGCCTTGGGTTTCTATGATACTCGATAAAAATATACGTATTATAATTATACAATAATTAAAATTTCGCAGTAAAATCTATTTACTTTTTTTATATTAAATAAATTAATCACGTGAGTTTAAATAAAGCAGCATTAAAAGTAAGCAATTAATATAACTGTATAATGCTTGTGATATTCGGTTAAACAATAAATTATTTATAATGTTGCTAACCATACTTTTCGATTCATTATAAATTAATATAGCACAGTTACATTGATAACCAACATTTTTTAGTTTATAAAACACTGCTCAGAGTATTTAAGGTAGCTGTAATATCAAATAACATGAAAATACCGAAATATTGTGCGTGAATTTGACATACATTGAGAAAAATAAAAATTACATTAAAATTTAATATTCGAATGGAGACTAAAAATATTACATTGTAGAATCTTTATTCTGACGAAAATGCAGAATTTTAACTTCTTAAAACCTTATGTTTCTATGAAATTGTAATTTTTAATAACCTTACATTAGAACTACCTTAGTTACTTCAATAATTTATATATATATGTTCAAAAATTTGAGTTATGGTACAATAAAAATAATATATGAATCCTAAATAAAACATAAACCTTAACACATCAATTATTTAAAACAAGTAATATTTAATTAACTTTAAAAAATATTTGATTTCGTTTCAAATAAACGATATGCTAATGAATATTCAGTTAAAATTATTTTAAATCAATACATTCATTTAATATCAGAGTGTAAAAGCATCCAATATAAAGACCTCAATTTCACTGGTAAAACAATTCTTTGAATTGTGTAAATTAATTAGGCATTATTACTATGACTGAAAATTTTAATTCTTATCTTATTTCTTAACTTTTGTTAAAGATGACTGGTATGATTATAAATAGTTTTTAAATATAAAAAAAAATGTTTATCAAAGATAAAGAAAAAAGCTTCTCACTTTCGTCCACAAGTATCAAAATAAAGATTTTTTCCAAGTAAACTTTTTTAGACATAGCGCAACTAAATTTTATGTTAAATTAATAATGTAATCATCCATTTGCTTATTATTGCCAAGATCCAACTTAATTTTTTTGTTTTTTGACGAATCACTAGCTGATCTTTTCAGTTTAGAGGGTGAAGTTTTTGGCATCGGAAATGTTTCCAGCTTTGAGTGGCCTCCAAATCCATCATATACAATAGAAGAATCTTTTGCTCGAGAATTCTGAAATAATAAATTTTTCAATTAATTACACCCTTAGACTAACTTCTATATATTTTTTATATACAGTTTCTATAAATATTTTGTATTGTTTTATAGATTATATCTACCTTTAACACTGTATCTGATTTCTTAGACGAAATCATGGTTCGTTTTGGTCCAATCCATCCACTCCGTTGTAATGTTGGCTTATTTATCGATAATATGCTTTTCGACTTTGTTGGAAGGTATGGTGAATTTTCTTCATTCTCCTTAGTTTTCTTAATATCAGGCTGCAAAGGAAATTTTTTTTTTTATTATAATGGTTTATCTTCAATTATTATTTAAAATTAATTAATTTAAAATCTGTTAAAAGTCTAAGAGTCAAAGACAAGAAAACAAATTACCGAAACAAGATTAATAGATTCTTGTTTATCGTTTAAATTAAAGGATGTTTTCGAATTTTGTGGTGCTCGTTTGATTTTTTTAGGCATTATTGAATCAATATCCATTTCTTTTTCTCGTTTACGCGATACTTCAGTTTCTACAAATGGTCCCGATGCTTCTTGCACAGGTTTGTCCAAATTTTTATTTTCTGATTCCAGTACTGTCAGACGCTTTTGCAAGCTATCTCTTTTGCTGTGACTAATCGCTAATTCTTCTTCTAATTGTTCTCTAAAAATTATTATTTAATGTACTTCATAAACCAAAAATTATAATAAGTAACAAATTTACACGTTGATTGTATACAAATTAAAATAAATTTGAAAATTCTATATACATACATTCGTTTCACATAGTCCTCAGAAAAAGTATTTCGATTACTTTTCATTGTTTGCAAATCATGCTGTAACATTTTAACAGTACTTCTGAGTTCTTTTCGCTTGTCCAGACAAGTACTCAATTCCCTAAAAGAAATATAAATGAATAATAAATTATAAAAATGATGAAATTAATATGCAGATCTTGAATGTTTATTGTTTTTACAAAATCTATTATGCAATGCTAATGTAACTAAAGTATTATAACAAAACTTTCAAAATTCATGTTTATGTAAAAATAAAATATTTACAATAACACTCAGAAATCAACTTTGGATTAATATATTAGATATTTTTTGATAATTACATATGCAATAGATTTTTTAACCACTAAATGCACTAGAGTAAATAATAACCTTTTTAAAATTCCAATATATGTACCAAGCGTGGTGACATCTTTAGTGCGACCCACCATTTGATCAACATCTTCATTGGCAGAACATATTAACGTTTTTACACTGAAAGAAAATCAATAAAAATTTAATATCAAGCTTATTTTTAGAAATATATTAGGATTTTTGTAAGTATAATACATATAAGTAGATGTATTTTTACTCAAATACAAATAACTACTTACTTTTCATACAAATCTAACTTTCTCTGCAACGCTACATTTTGTTGCTTGACTTTATCATAATCTTGACATTGAGATTTGAAAAGCATACTTTGTTCTTTGAGTGCATGTATCGCAGCATTTTTTTCATTTATCTTACTCTCTGTTCTTTTCACTTCGTCTCGAAGGCCACTATTTTGTTTCTTTAAAGTAATATTTTCAGTACGAATGTTATTAAATTCCGTTTCTTTTAGTTTAATTTGGAAAGACAAACTGTCGACTTTTTGTTGTAAAGTAAAAGAGTCTTCTTTTACAGCTTCTACATTTGAAAAGTTGAAGAATATTCTTGTGATCCTATCCCGTTTTACAGTTTGTCTACATTGAGGGCAATTTTGTGCTCTGTAAAAGGGAAATATAAATGTATTGTATAAAGTACAAGTTTGTGATATGCAATAAACAAATATTAATATGATATCAGATGAAATAGAATACTCGTCAATGAGAAAATACTATATCGGAAAGTGCGAAGTTATCCAACAAGTATTAAAAAAAAAGAAAACTTTATTAAAAACTTACTTATCTAGCCATGTTATAAGACACGGAAAGTGAAATACATGTCCGCAAGGAGTTATAAAAATATCATTTGAAGGCTCCAATGAATCCTGGCATATAGCGCAGAGAACATTCATTTTATTTGTTACGTTCTTTCCGAACGGGATTAAAGGGCCAGCACAAAAATATCCTTCGTCAATAAGACGAAAGCGTCGTCACCTACTACCTCGCCTACTTCATGTTCGCTTCTTTGTGTCCATTTTTATACGGAAAAAGAAAATCATGCTCGCATTATTTATTTGTACATTTTATCGAAAAATAGTACATTTAAGAGTAGAAATAACACAAATAAACGAACATTTATAACCAAAAACGTAATAAACACTCAAGAGTCAAGCAACAAAACAACAGATCGGAAACTTCGGAGTGCAGTCTGCAGATGCGGACAGCGGAGGGGCCAAGGGGCCGCGGGAAATGTTTTTTGTCATTTACGCGCTGGCGCCATCTGCAAATTCCAGCGCGGGAAAACGAATTTGATGAAATAACAACAATAAATTGCTATTAATTCAAAAGCACACAATAATAAAGCACTAAGTATCTATGTACTTAGTACTCATGAATTAAATCCAATTTAATTATAAAAAAAAAAATTAATACATTACCATTACTGTAAACAAGGAATTGTTATTTAATAAAAAATGTTGTTTTATAAAATGAAAAATATAATAATTAGTCAAGAAATAATTAATAATGTGTGGTAAGCTGTTTTTCATATTGCGACATTAAATTAACTTCTTATGTAACAATATAAATTTGTATTTCAGTTTTATATATAATATTTATATATATTACAAAAATTTACACCAATTGCAATGTAACCCAATAGGTACGCATAAAACACACATTTTATATGGAAGTTAACGTCAAAATTCTTGCACATTACTGTTAAATACTTGATGTTCGAAATTTTATACGGGACCATCTCCTTACCAGCGGCATTTCAAAAATCTGGCACTTGCTGATACACGTGGGACGATAGAATGCATATGTATTTGAATATCTATTTACAATATTTACACAAAAATTTAGGTACAACATATTATTCAAGAGACGACACAACCCCAAAATGTACACTTAAAAAAACTACGCGTTAAATGTGCATAGGACTGTTTTGTACGATTTTGCGATACTAAAACTTTAAATAAAAAGTTTATATATCAATGACTGGTCATAACTAAAGAATTTTTAAATATTTGATGGTCTGTAATAGAAGTTTGGGTCAAAATAATGTTATTATTTAATCGACACGCATAGGATTAAACAATTTAATTAAAAAATTTTGTATAAATAAGATTCATGTCATATAGACATACGTATATGCAGATTAAAAAATTAATAATATTTTTAAATACAATTATCTACACTTTTAAATATTATAGTACATAATATACAATTACAATTGAATCCAAATTTCATAAAAAAAATTGTAGAACATTATATTCATAAAAAAATCTTACCGCAAATATTCATTTCTTATAACTTTATAGATAACTTATAATTTACACTGTATGCTTATTTTTAATAAAGCGTCAAAGTTAAAAAGCAAACAATAGCGTATAATACACATGATGCACGTTGTTGTATATCATTTTGCTCAATTATTGCTATTTGATTCCGTTGATTTTCAGTGGACTAAAAATAACCTGCTACCTATATAGTCTCGAAAATAAGAGTCACAAAAAACAAAAAATATAATAAAGAAGCTTGCAATACGATAATAATATTCTTCTTTACGTTTCTAACTTGAATTATTTTCACGACATGAATAAAAACCGTATTACATTTATAATTAAATTCTGAATCATAACTTTAAAATCGTCGGTCTAACGTAATTCTGTCAGTTCATATTCGAATATTTTTTTTACAATTATTATTTATGTTTATAATCAATGATAGTCGAAGAAAGTACTTAAAGTATAAAAAAGATTTCTTTGAAACAATAAAAATAAAGAGCAAGAAAAATATCAATTCTTTATTGGTTGGTAGCTTTCAATCTTTTGACCGGCAGTGGTTTTATGGTTTCTTGTTCACTCACACACACTCTTATTCCCGATACATTACTTAGATAACATTAGCCATATAGGATATAACAAATTTTACCAAAGATTTATAATATTTTCATACAAATAATTGTAATGAAAATTTGTTCCAATTATTTTTTAAGCGTGTGTTTAAGAATCTTCTACTTAATAGATGTTATCCCTACTGAAAAATCTCACCTGAGATCTCTTGCCAAAATCTCATGTAATGATTTTTTTGCTTTTTTGCGCGTTTTAAAATAATCTTAATCGATTAATGACTATTTTTAAAAAATTCAAACTTAGAAAATTTTTGAAAAATTTTGCAATAGAAAAATTTTTATTCCTTTTTTCAAAAGTAGTCATTAATCAACTAAGAATGGTTTAAAACGTGCAAAAAAGCAAAAAAAATCATTGCATGAGATTTTTCAGTAGGGATGTTCAATATTTTGTATCTTGTCAATGTTTTCAATAGGAAAATTGACACAAAATGGACATTAGACATAGATCATTCAATGGTTTTGCAACTAATAGTTTTTGTTTTCAATCTATAAAAGCATTCACGAACTTAATAAAATCATCTTGCGTTGCTCATCAATCTTTCTTAAATTTAATCAATACTGTCATTTTACAAATTGAATCTCTCAACAATTTTGAAATATTCTAAACTAATACTATTTATCATTTTACTTATCACTATATACACAAATATTTCCATTGTACAATTTAACGACTTGGATCGACAATAAACATTTTTCGTTCAACGAAACTGTAGCCAACAACATTTTTTCAGATTTAATGTACGTATACTAGGAAACATGTACATCAAATTTGGGTACAAATTTCAAGAATATTTCCGTAAGTACATTATAAATAGAACATGAACGTTTGTCTTAAAAAAATTCGACTGTTTTTGTAACATCGCTGCTCTTCTGGAAATCCGCCAAGGCGTCAGCGAAGCGCGGATCAGTCGAAAACCCTGCCTCGCTCGCAGCACGTATATTCTTCGAAAAAAACCTTCCGTTCGAATCAAAACCATTCGATCAAACCACTGTTTCCCCTTAATCCTCAACCGGTCCCTTATTTTACCAACCGTCCTCGAGAAAACAGCATAACTGGCTCGCGCGAGCGCCGCGACCAAAAAGAAAACACCAGTCATCAGGCAAGGCAGCAGCGCACCAAGGATTCACATCAGGACCTCTCGACGGTAATGTCTCTGAGCTCGTGCTCCTCCTCCTCGTCCTCGTCGGCCCCGGTGAAGAAGGTAGCTCGCACGCGCTCGCGGGACCCACCGGCCGAGGCGCCGAACTCCACAGCCAGGGTCAGCTCGGGCGAGCTCTTGGATACCGCGAGGCTCTCCTCCATCGACTCGCTCCTGAGGATGCGCGCCGAGGCGACGGACCTCGGGGTCCCGGATCGCTGTTGCTGCTGCTGCTGTTGGACGGCCGCCCTCTGACGCTTAGCCAGGAACTTGGGGAAGCTGTGGAAGCGCGCGGGCCTCGATCTCGTCCGCTTCTTGGCCCTCGTGGAGGATCGCGTCTGCTGGTGCCGGGACTGGCGCGCCGGGCAGGACTCGTTGGAGCAGGAGGAGCTCGCGTGGTCGCAGTGGCTGCAGTGAAGCTCCGGCGGCTCCTGCGTCTCCTCGATGCTGGCCTCGCGGCAGAGGAAGCCCCGATTCACCATACCGCTCCGGGCGTCGAATATCGCTCTGAGACACGAGAAGGAGTTTGAACGATCGGGCTCGATGCGAGTGGAAATAAATCGAGGGAAGCGGACTTACTGCGATCGCTTCCTGGCAGCAGTTTCGGGAACACCTTCCTCGTCCTCTTCCTCGTCCTCGTTGTCCTCCTCGTCGTCGTCGTCGTCGTCGTCGTCGAGTTCGTCGTCCACGGACGACTGTCTAACGTCGATGCCGGGAATGTTGAAGGACCTCGTCTGCTGGATCTTCTTCTTCTTGTCCTCGGAGAGCTGGCTCCAGTCCGAGCCGACCACGGTCTCCGACTTGAGGTTCGTAGCGCTCGGCCAAGGCTGTATGCTGACCTTGGAGGTTTTGGCCAGAGCGAAGAATGGCCTGCGACTCGGCAGGTGGTCCGTGAGCTTGCTCTTGCTGGAGAAGATCTTGACCGCCTCGGCTAAGGCACTGGATGGCCGGCCGTTAGTTTTTCCCGGCTGGTCGGTTGTTTGGACCTGTTGCTGCTGCTGCTGCTGCTGCTGCTGCTGCTGCTGCTGCTGCTGCTGCTGCAGATGATGATGATGATCAAGGTCCTCGGCTTCTCCAAGGTTTAGCGTAACGATCGTTTCGCCAGTGCCACGAGATACCTGACGAGAAGGTTGAGGGGAGGAGCCACCCTGGCTGAAACAAACGGACCTACGTTAAGGGGCCGTATTTCTACTCGTTTTTTTTGCTGCACCTCTGTTTACTGATTCGTGTCTACGTTGCATTTGACTAGTCAAATTTAAAAATAGAATCATTGATCCTTGGTCAATAGGGTCATTTTTAACTACTTGCTAATTATATGTAGTTATTTCAATTTGTTATGTTAACGAGTGAGTTATATCAAGACAATGGTATACGCTATTGAGCAAGTTTAACGTTACTTCTATTTCTGACAAAATTTCTGACCCTTTATATTTTTTGATTTTATAGTTAATGCCAATTCTAGTTTAATTAATAATTAAAAAAAAAAAGTAATGGAAAGATTTTAATTCTATTCATTTTTTTTTATTCTTTTACTTTTTTATTTTTTTAATTTTTTTTTTAGTTTTTTTTTAGTTTTTTTTTTAGTTTTTAATTTCGCAATTAAGCATGAACCTTAGTATACAAAAGAAATATGTAAATCAAATTTCATCAAAACACAAAATATTAAATATCACTAACTTAATCTAAGTAAATAAAGTCATTAAATTAATAAATTTAAAAAATTTTTTTTTTGTTTTTGTAAAAATGTACTTCTATTTTAAAATTTTTATAATTTATATTTTAAATACATTATTAAGAAAAAAAATGCAAATTCAATTGTTAGCTCGGTGTTTCACTCGTGTTTTTAATAAATACTATAAGAACACTTTTATTTAAAAGTAATCGAAGCAAAACGAAATTATGTTTGTCTCATGTTCCAATTGTAACAATGGGTGTAATGAGAAGACAATAAAATCTTCAGTTTTTAGTTGAATATTAAACTTTTATTAAATACAAACAATACAAACATCCAAAGATAAAAAAATTAATATTAATTCTAAGCATGCATTTCACATTGCAATATCCATTATGCTATTTATGCAATTGCTTAAGTTTTAGTAAATTTATGTATGTGCATGCAGCTGTTACATAAACTAATAAGCAAAATTATGTATTCTAATCTACGATTAATGGCATTATTAGCAGCACTGTTAGAATAATAACTTTTATCTGATGAATAAAATGTGTCGTATATAAAATCCTACCGTCTGTTGCTTACGGGTGGACTGTCATTGTGTACAGCCAGACTTGCGGTGGAAGTTCGAGGAGTTGCATTAGCCGTTGCAGTCTCCTCTTCTTCGATAATATTAGGTAAAAACATTGTCTGTTTTGCTTCAGGTACACTGTTAAGTAAAAATGTTCATTCTAATTAATGATATGTCTATAGTACAATAATTTACTCCATCTACTATACGTGTTAATCTAACTACTTCACGAATTTATAGTTACTGTTGCGACTAACTTGTGTACAAAAATTTTACAAGTGCCTATAATAAAGTCGAATCAAGACATAAATAAGCCAATAGATTTTTAAATTAAACATAAAGCATCCTTCTCATAGAAAGAATACATGTATAAATTTTCGACTCGATGAGCGCTTGCAAAAGTCTGTAAATGAGAGATGCGGACTCTCCAAGATTTAATATAGTTAAATATAAGTAGTGAAGTTTTTGATAAGAAATGGAAGAAAATACAACGTGACAAAGAGATGTAAACTCACGTCATATTCGCAACGCTACCACGATATGTCTTGCGCTTGTAGGCGGCAGCAGCTTCGGTGTAGGGTAAAATTATATTTTCGGAATCATAATAGATGTCCTTAACGAGGGGCGGGCAGCGATTCATCAATGTGTCGACGCCGAGATATGAGACCTTTCGTAAAAGTTAAATATACGTGTTTACGTGCACACTCATGATCGTCTGTGTTTTCTTTTTTCTCTCTCTCTCTCTCTCTCTCTCTCACACACTCTCTCTTTTCTGCTTTCTGCACTCGCGCGCAAACTCTTTAACACTGCAGCGATTATTTACATTCTTATTTTCTTTACTTTGCAGGCTTACATTGAAAAGCGTGCATCATATATATATATATAAATATAAGAGACGACGTACCTTGGTGTGACGATCGATCAGCCAGTTGAGTTCGAAATCCTCGTCGTCATCGCCGAATGGATTTATGAGCTGCTCCGCGACCTTTGAGTTCAACGAAAGCATGAATGAGACAAAATGCGCTTTACAAATATGTGTAAGTATAAATGATACGTGTATAATGTGCAGAGGTCGGGATGAAGGCGCGCGTGTACATTTATTTCGGTATTATACCGACCTTGAGTAAGCCCATGAAGAAGAAGAACTGGAGAACCGTGAAGACTGGAAAGTATATGTCGGCTTGCATTTGGAAGGGTTTGATGGCCCCCTCGATGTATTGGCGACCGACGAGGGCGACGGCGAAGAAGCTGTAAGTCGCCAGAGTGACGACTTGCGTGTACACCAATGGTATCGATACCCAATCGTAACTCCAGAGCATACCGCACTTGGATCGGAAATCGTTGAACTCCTACGAAATCAGAAAATACATTGATCGATCGATAATTTTTTCCTACTATACACATCGTGCAGTAATGAAGACTGAATATATTAAATATACATCGATTAAATAAAATACATTATTTTCCGCGAATAGTAATAATTTGAGATTAATTTTAAATTATAACACACGAAGTGCTGTGCACAGAAAAAGTACAAGGAGTACAATTAAGGTATAGATATAAGTGCACTTTACCTCCATTATGATTTTCAAACCCTGAGCGTCAGTTAATCGATGGTTCGTTCTCGCTTCCTTCAGCAAATTGATGAACCACGTGCAGGGAATCCAGTAAGTATTAAACTCGAGACTTGGCACAGATATAAAAAGTTCCAGCTCCAACGAAGTCATAAAACCTATAATCGCAAATCCAGAATGAGCTTATAATAACGATCGAGTTTTTGGGAGTTGAGGTGCAGGGGCTAAAGAAAAACAATGCGTAGACGGGAAGAAGTTTCGTGGGATAATGTTTTCCTTACCAGAATCGACGACGTGATCTAGGGTGGGAAATCGCCTCTTGACGGCCGAACTGATGGATCGTAAAACAAGAATGAGTGACAGGTTGAGGTAGCGCATCAAGGCTCGTCGTACCATGCGTCCGTACTCGTCGTTTCCGATGACGTAAAGTGCCACGGAGTGCATTACTCTTCGGGTTTCAAAAATTTCAGAAATTTCAGCAATTAAGATATATCTTGCACTACAAAAATTCACTCTAGTCTAGTCTTATTCTCTTATATCCAGAAAATTTTACTCTTCGATATTTTAACGACTCGTTTATCTTTTATGATCGAACTATAGATATTCGTACTTTAAATATTTAAATAGTTTGGTTACTTCATCGAAAGTGAAACTTTCTTATATAGATATATAGAAAAAAAAAACAATTGAGTTAATCGAAAGCTAGTTTAGTTAATAGCAAAGAGAAGAAGAATGAATATTATCTCACTTGTCGGGCCAGGGTATGGCTGTGTACTGCTGCCACCACCTGTTTGCCACGTAGGCGACGTAGAAGCCGAGGACGAAGCTGAGCGGTATGAGATTGATGAAGGTGTCGCAGTAGACGACGAGGTGCTCGAAGGCGCGCTTCTGCTCGACGGTTAGGACGTGGCGGTAGAGGGCGGATATGGTGCCGAAGAGGGCGAGGAACATCAGGAGCTCCCTGTAGATGAGCTTGTAGAGGGAGCCCCGCCACATGAAGAGGAGACGGGTGAAGCCGCCGCTCGTGGAGCTCGCGACCTCGTATTGGTAGGATACCGTCATCCTGCCGAGTCGATTGTACTAGAGCGGAGAACAGAGCCACCTCGGGGATGAGCTCGACCTGCAGTGAGCCGCGACCACGGACACGACTCCCAACTGCCTGATCCTCGTTCCCAGACCTTCGCGGCTCGAGATCCGCATCGTACCAACCGAGCTTCCTGCTGAAAACAAACCAAACCAACCATTATTCCCTTGTTAACCGTAATACCATTTGCTGCACGTTATTCTAAATTTGTCTAGCTCTACAAGATTTCCGATCCAAAATTGAGAAATTTCCAACCGTAATTTTCGACTACTTATGTTATTTAATGAGCAATGCAGAAAAACTATATAGGTACATCATTGCTGGAATAAAATATTTTATACATTTCTTAGAAATTTATTGGATGTGTCGTGAAAAATTCATTAAAACATGGGAAAACATAAACATTGGATGTATATCTGTAACCGAGACTCATTCCACGCAACGCACTAAAATAAAGTCAATAAATCCCCGAGTATAAGACTCGAAAGAATCAGTAATCAAAAAGTTTCCAGTTTACGAAAAATGTTATATTTTAAGCATTCGTTGAAATTCATCGCACATATGAAGAAATGTTCTTGTTTGCTGCACAATAAACAAATTCCCGGGTATAGACAATTAATAGTTTTTGTATTCCCGTGTAATTGAAAAGGATGCCAGTATAATTATATAGGTGCAGGCACGCAATCCCATAACTTGCAGTGTTTCGTAGATGATTTTAGACGGGAATTATTATCAGAGGCTTGCGGGGAGGCTTATCGTGCGTTATATCGGACAAATTTCGGCGTGCGCGTGCACACAAATACAACTGCACACTGCACAGGAGCGAGAACTATACCGGCAAAAATAGCCCCCCCGGGCTAAAGGCGGGGTATCGGGTATAGCTCCAACATTGTAACTGCACACGTCTAAGGACCTATCCTAGACCTACATAGATAAACATCGGGTGCGCGGATTCATTGTCGTCGTTAATCTCCGCGGACGATTGGACGGCCTATTCCCCTACACCTATATAGACTCGGACGCGCCCGACCAATTCGCGTATAATCATTATTTCTTTCTTTCGCTCAGCCTTAATGCGTTATGAATTACTTTTCTTCTTTCCCACGATAGATTCGTGCTCGACTCCTTCCAAAAGTAGAACTATCGTACGTCGCGGTGCGCACTAATACAGTGCACGCAATACTTAGGATCGGCAATCGATTTTTCTCGCGTTCGAATGGTCTAATGATCTTTGAGCATCGAGTCGTTGTGCGTTGATCTCACCTTTAATGATAAGCCGGTATTGCTTGACCGGTGGCACTAAATAAAGCAATAGCTGACTAATCGCTCAGGCGCTCCAATTATTCGGCCAGGAAATTCCTAGCAGCGGCGGCGAGAAGCGCGACGAGTAGCGCGCATGGCAGCGCAGCGGAGGAAAAAAGAAAGATGCAATCATATGCGTGCGAGAGCGCGAAACCACACGTAGTCACTTCTAAACGGGCGCCGGTAGCGCGAGCTTTCGATGTAAATATAGCCGCGCGGTGCGATTTACAAGACTCGTGACGTGCGCCTGTGTTTGTCTCCAAAGGCAAATGATCTCTTCGCGAGCTGAGCGGCTGCTGCAGCCACGGCCGTTATATACGCGATGCATCGCGCGACCGCCGGTAAAAGTAAACTGTCTCGCACTCGCACTCGGGGGTTTATTAGCGGCCATCATTACTGTTAGATCAGTTTTTCTCTCTCTTTTTTTTTGCCGATTTTTTTCTATAAACGCGAGATTCGTGTCAAGGTATCCGTCATCCTGTGGATTCGGATAATTAGGCGCGCGCACCATCAGCCGACAGCTGCAGCGCTCGCGCGGCAATTATTCAGTGTGCAGTTGTACCGGCGAATGTGGGTTTTTAGTTCAGATTCTTGATTTGTAGGTACCGAGGGTATACGCGAACGCGCCGCCGCTCTTTTCTCATACCTAGCGGCTATTTCTTTGACGAATATCACTTTGCGCGCCGAGATTCATTTTTCATTCGCTTTGTCGTACCGATTTATTTCCACTCCATAGCTGAATTACGGTTTTTTTTTCTTTTTATTATGCTAATGACGCCCCAGGTTTCGTTGTACTTCAAACGCGATTCCAATAATACCGGGCTTTAAATTCGCATGAATTATCTCAGCATACATAGAATTCGCAAGACAGACATTTGGATCCCAAAGAAAACAGTCGCAATCTCTCGGAGCCGCGGTTATCTGTTATGACACCTACTCATAAAAAGCACACGTGATAATATTGAAACTAATTTATATTCACAACTTTATCTACCTACATTTCCATGTCGTATAGGGTACCAGGGTAGGGAAAAAATTTGCTTTTAAAATGAACTTTCCTTAAATTACTTCCCTTTTCGAAAGATAATAAAAGGGCAGCGTACAAGGGTCTGCATTTAAGGTCTGCAAAATTACCTTACTTATTATAACGTCGATGGGCGTCCGGTTTTTCACGTCTTCAAGACACACTACCGAGCTTAATATCATCGCGTGGCTTTGTTCACTTCAACTCGCTCGCTTTCCTATCTCTCTTTCTTCTAGATTACGCAGAGTTTATAAACTAGGGAGCGGCGAGAGTATATATATATATATATATATGTGTGTGTACACATGATCTATACGATCCAGGTTGTCCGTCTCTCTTTTGCCTTCTGGTTCTTTAGCCTTTGTTCGGTAGACTCGCAGCCCTTGCCGTGTCGCACATCGACATCGAGAAATCCGGAAAATTTGGTAGCGTGCCTCAGTCGTAAGAGGCGAGCGGAATTTAGTCTCCCTGGGCATCCTCGACGCGGCCGAGGTTTAATAGATTGCTCCGCTTTCGTTGTGCTTGCATTGTGCTTCACGAGTATACAGGAATGAATAGTGTATTTCCGCGTTATTTGCCACCTTTTATGTGATTATTACTCGTCCAATCGATATATGACCTAATGGATTTTAATCAAGGCTCGTAATTATAATAAAATCATATGTAGGTAAATAAGTAATAAACAAAATGATCAGCGATGCCCATGTCAACTTCATAGTCTTTCAATCTCTGCTGTGAGATGTATGATATTTTGTATTTTAAAGTGCCTACAAAATATCTTAAAAAAAAAACTCAGAGATTACAAAAATCTAGATATACTAATAATGCTTAAAAGTTTCTTTTATCGTTGCATTTTTTAACAAGTTTTCATAAAACTCAATATTTTTTATATTAGCGATAATATTCATAATTGCCTTCGTTGACCCACTTAGATCAGAAGGGACTTTTGCAATCCATACACCTTTGCACTCTTTTTAAATTTCATCTCGTACAATTTCTAATTTATTGGATTGCAGTTAAAATGATATGTAAGCATTCTTTTAGGTTAAAGTTAAAAATTTTCATGCGTCAGATGTTCTAAGAAAGGCAGTTAAACCTGGTCCTACGTTAAACTTTTCGACAGACAGTTTCGCACAGGCCTCTAGAGCAAAGGCATTAACGATGCGCGCGAAATAACGAAATCATTGTCGAGCCTGTCGCGCATTTCAAAGATCTCGTAATTCTAAATTAATTTAATGAACCACTTGGCTTTGTTTCATGTCGCAAAAGCACGACTTTAAAGTTTTATCGTGTATTTTCGGGATCACTGATTACAAATACCTATGAACCACAAATTCTAGAATTGATGCAGCGAATGTAAAATCCAGTGACCCTATTTCACAAAAATAGCTTCTTTTTAATCGAAAGTTTTCAGCTGCTAGGCATAATTCATGGCTTGCGTCACTTTATCGACTGAAATCATCAAAGCTCGTATAGATTTGTATTAATCGAAGACACCTAAGTACTAAAAGACACGTTAAATTTTTTTCAACTTGACAAAATATCTTTTGTGTCATTTAATCCGCAGTTATAGAACTTCAAAATTGAATTTTATTCTAAATAATAATATACTATTATACGTGTACCTTATATTATCAATAATTATTGAACAGCTGCGAGTTTTTGCAACTTATCTGTATTGACTCAAATGCTACTCAAAAATGTTGAAATATTTCAAGCGATACTTTCATGGTACTGTTGTGATGGTACACGAAGCACTGCTGGCGTTTCATGAAAATCTCCCCTTTAATTCTTTCGTTAGGAAAAGAATCAAGAAGAAAGACAGCATTCTATTGTCGAGAGCACGTCGAGATTTTGCAAATAAAGCTATTTATATTCTTTTTTTCTCTTTATGAATTACTATGACTGTAGAATCATAAAATCACAGAGAATGTAGCTGTAATTTGTGGTTTTTGTTTCGCCAGAATATGTTAAGATTATTTACGAGACAAAATTATTTTTGGTTGACGTAACTTACCACGCTTGAATTTAAGAATGCTAATTTTAAATAACTGTAATAAGTAATATTGAAAATGGTGTTCTATTCTTACTGTTAATTTGAAAAGCCAGTGGTTGTGCAAATTCTTTTTTTTTTTTGTATCCAAAAGTGAAATGTTACGAATCAAGTTTATGTGTCTTCTGAATATTCGAATTTGTTTATGTTCCAAGTAGAAGTAAAAATAAATTCACCGGCCGATTTTGTTTACTACTGCAGATTGAGGCAAAGAACGAATAGTACCGTGAACGGTATTCTAATATTTATCGATGCAATTATAAGAATACGTACAAACAAACTCTAGTGGAATCGCATCAATCACATTTTATTTTGGAACTGTTATTAACTCCCAGAACATTTGCGGTCGAGTATTGCACGTAAATATAGCATCGCTCATTGCGTATTGCGATTTCGCGGGGGTTTCACACTTCATTTTACTGACTTTGAGTTCTTTCAAAAGTAATACATCGATCAAAATAATAAATCACGAGTTTAGTGAGAATAAATTTTATTTTTATTTAACAATTTGATTTATACTCGATGATGTTCTTATATCTATACCGTTATATTAAGAAATTAAACGCTTTTTAAAACTTTTAAAAATTACATAAAAACTGTTTTCAAAATGTTATAGCGGCAATAAAAATAAAATTTTATTGCAATCATTTAGCTACTCGAAAAATCATGCACTAAATAAACATAAATCAACATAGACATAAAAAAAAATGGCGGAACATCCTTTAAGAATATGCCATGGCTCGTGGAGATCAATACCTTACATTACAATTTTAAAAAAAAAAACACAGAATCGTGTGTTTTTAAATACTTTTTCTTATTAGTCAAATGAATGTATCGTTCCTTGCAAAACTTATATGTAGGATGAAGCTGTCGGTCATCAAAGAACCATGTAGAATGCAATTTGTTTTTATAAGAAACTTTTATAGCTCCATCCTACATATACTTTTTTCTTACATTCAGTAATCATTTTATTACCGAAAAAACATGTAAGTTTTATTAATCTTTGATCTCGTTCGTACGATAATTTTATTTACAATTGCAATGCTCACAATGCAGTTTGAACAGCGAAAGTACGAAGGTGTCATAGATTGTCGGTCTTTATATCGAACAACACAGACTTCTAAATTTAACTGCACTACCTGAGATTATACATTTCCACGTTGTAGCCCTAATCCACGCGTTAGTAAATTGGATAAACCAAAAGTTTGGAACAGCCTAAAACTCGTGTTGATCCATTAAACTTATTTATCAGCGTATTTCTCATGAATTTTGTAAAAGTAACTTGGGTTGGTGTTCATTGCTTCAAAAATGCTTATTTTGCAAAAATCGATTATAAATTTTATTTGAAATTCTTTTGGAAATTTTTAAATAACTTATTAGATTGAGAGGAATCTTAAATAATGTGTTTGCTTTAGCAGAAAAACAGGTAATACGCGCTAATAAAGTTAAAAAATTATGATATATTGTAATACGCATTTTATTATTTAAATTATGATTTGCATGATTAAGTAATAATTAGATAAATATTAGATAGTGCACGAATTTAATCGATCCTTAAAAAGTAAATATCATCATCGGTTGCATTAACATGCGTTTAACAAAAATGAATCAAATAAAAATACATTTTTAGTTTTTTACTATAAAAATAAGATTTTTATACACTGGATTGTGATGAATTGTTCTTAAAATATTTTTTAAAAATAAAATAGGCAGACCAAACAGTCTCTTTTATTTTTCTTATCCTTTTTTTTTTAGACAAAGAAAGTGCAATTGCAGGTCCATTTTAGAAATGATATTACCTTATTAATGGAGAGAAAGATAATATTCGTATAGTTTAGGCATCGAAAAGATTGAAATATTATATTCAGGAGCATCATAAGAAAATGCGTGAATTTACTATTCTGAAAATAGTCTTGCTTGTAAATCTATAAACGATGAATACTTGGACGTACGCAATAAATCATTAACTTGAAACTGAAACTCATCGATATATTATACATATAACCAATGGGTTTTCGATAATAATTCTTACCTTCTCGAACCGTTAAATCGCTTAAGCATAATAAAACACAGCTACTCAACTGCAAGTATCATCGATAAAAACACGCGAATATAATCCACCAAATGTATTGCGGCATAAATGAGAGCCGTAAAAAGCCCTTGCGCACCGCGCATAACAGCCACGCGTCCATATAAGCATATCGCAGGCGGCGTCGCGACGCGTCATCCGCGCGCACCACGAGGTCTTTGACAGCCGCGCACCGCGAGGCCGCGCACAACTCACACGATAAAAGATGCTGCTGCTACCGAGGGCCGCGTGTGTTTTTATTTTGGTGGAAGGCCGGCCACGAGAAGAGGTTCGCTTCCTGACTCCCTCTCCCCCCCCCTCTCTCTCTCTCTCTCTCTCCCTCTCTCTATTGTACGGCTCGCGGGTTAAATATATATTTTACATGCCCGAACGCGCGCGGGGGACAGTTTTCTAGGCCTTCGAAGCCGCTCTTGGCGAGAGCTATCGCTATTGGATGAGAGAGAGGGAGAGAAAGAGAGCGTGTATGCAAGTGGTCGGGTTGCAGCGAAGAAGGTGGATACATCATTTGGTGTAGGGATTCAATAAGACTATAAGAATGTAGATAGTGAGGAAGGATTATTATTTCTATTTATCTGAATGAGTGCAGTAATAAGAGCAATTGATTATACATATGGATTTAATAACGATGACTCATAATTTGTTTTGAAACTTGATTGTTTTGTTAAATAGATATATCTTGATGAAATTAGGTGCGAAAACATTAAAAATACTTCGGAATCTATTGAATATATTTGAATGAATATTTCAACAAAGAATCGCCATGAAACAGCAAAATAATGATTGAAGGGCGAGAATGAAGTGATTTTAGCAATATTTTCTGGCATCATATTTTCATGTATTCAATATAAAACTATGAACTAACGCAGTTATCCGCGCAAACTAAGTACTGGTTGATTTTTGCGGGATAACAAATTGGATAAGGTGTTACAAAATTAAAAAAAATAATTTCTAAAGTAAACCTTATATAATTCAGAAAATTAATCTGATTATTTTAATATTATATATATAATACTGATCTTTATTTCACTATTTTCAAGTAATTTGTATTTAAGTAATTTGTTCAGATAAGAATCTGAAATGAAAACCATGTATAGTTTATATCAATTGCCATTTTTTTCTAAAACAATCAATTTTCAAAATACCAATACATTACAATTACCAATTTATACCATTCAATGAGTATATAACCGACAAGTCGCATTGACCCTTGCTATCGCATAAGAAACTAGTACAACATTAGTTAGCTGCGAAATCAGAGCTGGAAAATCTTTTTCCACTTTCCAAGCCGCCATTGCCACTTCCATCAAGACGTTTAATTTACTTTGCTCAAACTTTGAGGATCGAGCCGCGCAAAGTGTGGAGCCGAGGTAAAAAGAACGTCGGGAAATAATAGGAGGGGGAGTGGACTCGAGTCTACACCGTCACGGATAAAGTTATGGGCGCGATCTATACGCGTATTAAACGCCCTAGCCCCTAGTGCAATCTGCACACGCGAATTCGCATGCCGTGAAATTAGCGCACCGCTTTGTTTCTATACATCCTATACATGATATGGCTGGAACGCTGCATATATGGATCGTTATTAATTTTTTTTTCGGCTGCCCTCGTGGTACACTCCAAGATGATGAAAAACGTGATGAGAATCAAGCGGGATTAATGTTGAAATTGATAGTGACAACATTGAAGGCGTAATCTTTGGGACTGGTACATGTATAAAAAAGGTGCATTCGACAATTCGGAATAATTAAGTGGAAGGAAATTTCGCGAGCGGTCAGTGCAGGGGACCTTGGGGGTAAATTTTCTGTTAGGCTCGTTATTAATTTGCACGTTCAAATTGCAAGTCGCGCTATTGGCAATGGCATTGCATTCTTAAATTAGAAGCTTCGAGCTCTTGCGTTAACTCGCGGCTCGACATGATATTTTCATCGATATTCAACAAAAACACTTATAAATTTTACCCTATGCTTTTTTATTTTTAATTCAGCGTCGTTATATGTTTGCATTTAATCCCTTTACTATCACCTCTGCGATATACGATTTTTCACGAGTGCACAATCGGTCAAAGACAGAATTTCGAAGTTTGAACGGAGCTCGAAACAAGTGTGCACAAAGGAAATCAGACTACAACATCTGCACTCGGGTAAAGATTGCGTTTAGTCATAAAGTCGTTGTAAAAAAGAAGAGAGATAAAAAAAAAGTACGATCGAAAGCGATATTTAATTTATACCTTTGTACTTATACTCTATCGATGCACACGGCAAATAAGACAATATAGGTATATATTTTGTTATATACCGCAGGAGTTTTTATGGCAAGCTATAAAATGCCACGGATTTTCATATAAACATCGTGGTCGAAGTGCAGACGTCAGATGTGCATTTGGCTCGGATTAACTGCAGCGAAGATCGCGGATTGCCCCTGTAAACAAATAGCGCCTCATCGTCGCTCGCTTAAAATCCTCTTTGCTTTACTTGCACCGCGGAGTGCAGCCGCCACTTGTGTAATCCCGTGCATAAAAGTTTTCGCATCGATTCTCACGCTCACGCCTATATATATATATATAT
>UELV01092775.1:23736-51951 GCA_900490015.1 Megastigmus stigmatizans
ATATATATATATGCGGTGCACCCACGGCCGACCACCAACCCATTTTTGCACCGATATTATGTCGGAGCATGTGTATTTAGAAATCTGGTATCGTGATCTCGACTCTCGAGGGCTTTCTTACAAGAGAGCTTTCGGACATGCACGTAATTTGCGGTGAAACACGGTGTACCATTATACCGACAGTTATTATTTTCATTTTACCCGGACTTTCAATGTACTACACCTGTTCTACTTTCTTTTTCAACTCTATTGAATATTTGTTCGAAATATTTAAATTGTAGATTTTGTATATTTAGTTTTGAAAGTTAAACAAGTTAAAGGGGTCGATTCGATTTGAAAACGACTTATTCGACTTACCGTAAGGGAAGAGGCCGTCTGGGTCGAGTCTATGAGACAAGGCTAGAGATTCGATTTTCAGACGCATGATCCTTAACTACTGGCCGCTCGCTCGCTCGTGCTCATCTGCGCCAATTCAAATTCGAACGGCGAGGCGGTGCTGCTGCTGCTGGGCATCGCTACGACATCGATTAACTGCTCGATTTACGTTCGAAGCTCGTGTACAGCTAATCGTAAAAGTACTGCACTCGTTGCTTTGACATTATATATTATATTTCGAGCGTTTTCACTTTTAAAAAAACTATGCATAGCGTAATCTCGAAGCGCTAATCCACTGGTACTCAGAGACGCTAAACTCGAGCATCGGCATCACTACAGTTTCACTATATATATATATATATATCCAAGGATGACATCGGCGCACACACACACACGCGAACCTGGAGGTGTATAGGTATAGCGAGATGAGCGCGCGCAAAAAGAAGAGGGAGAATTGCGGATCGAAGTAAGAGGTCTGCACGCTGGCCGCTCGTTGGCCAACTACTAAGCTGCAGCTCGTCGCGCGGACTGCCGGAGGCCCGAAAGCTCGCGCGCCCCCTCGCATCTATATACCTCTTATATATCGGCGTTCGCTCGAGCCAGTGGAATTATATACCTACACATGACGCGCGCGCTCTGTCTTCTGTACACCTTTATTATCGCACCTATGCCACCTGGTCTCCTCCTACCTCTTTCTAACCTTCGCTCTCTCTCTCTCTCTCTCTCTCTGGATATCTTCGCCGAGATTCCAGCTCGCCCTATAGAGACTTTCATTGAGTTCCTTTACTCCGGTTTATACTGTATACGCGAGATTTTATTTTTCGATAATTTAGACCTGTTTAATTATTTTATATGGTACTTGCGATACATATAAACGTCTGTATAATGTTTAATTTATTAATTTTGGCAGGATTTCTTAGCTGTCACTTTTCAAGACGGCCGCAGCGAACCAATTCAACTCCAGTCTGCTTATATATCTCGAGAAGCGCGGAGCTTACGAATATTTGAAATAAAGTTACGAACTAGGAACTATTTTTAAACTATATTTTCCGGATTATTCAATTTGCTTACGCGTCCCGCAAATATAAAAGTCATCGAGGAACTCGCAAACTCGCATTTTCATAATTACGCAAAGCGAGTCCACGCTGATTCGGTTTCGTCATCCTCCCAAAACGCTGCACTCCGCAGCGCGCGGATCGTAAAGAGCTACGAGACGTTATGTTCCTTCCTCAAAAAAAAAAAACTGCATAGCTCGCGTAGGGTAATACATAAAACGACGAGAGAATTGGTCTGCTCTTCTTCCTACATCTCTCGATTCTCTCTTTTCCCCAGGTTATACGCTCGACGGACACACACGCTCGTCTGGGCAGTCGCCCAAGAGTCTAAAAAGGCTCGAATGTCAAGCTCAGGTGTACGCGCGGGACTCGATCTCCTTCTATTTCTCTCTCTCTCTCTCTCTCTCTCTTTTACCCCCTCTCCCCATACTCTCTCACTCTATCTTTGCTTCTGTCCGCGAGTGGACAAGCGACGGCTTCGGTGATTTATACGCCGTGGACCAAAGCAACGCACGCCGCGACGGCCGTCACCCGCAGACATCTACTGCACGTCCGAGAGAGAGAGAGAGAGAGAGAAATAGAGACGAGAAGCACAGCATATACAGTCGAAATGAGATTAACTCGGTAGCTACTTTTTTCTGGCTGACCACTCTCGGCGTGTACCTACTTGCGCTCCTTTATTGCGGATGCCATTATTTATTGCTGCAGCCTAAGCGATATGAGTAGATTTTAAACTTTTTCTCAATTATTAATAACACGAGATGTGTTATAGCGGATCTCTCGTCTGAGTTTATAACGGAATTGAATAAAATTGAAGATAACGCATTGTTGAAAGTCCATTTGATTCAAAGCCAATAAACAATAATAGTGATTTGTATTGATGTATTTAGTAGCTTTATATTTCTTGGAATTTACGAGAAGCAACGATGTAGGATTAATAAAGTAAGTAACAATGTTAAGTAAGTGTAGTCGTTGTATAATAAAATCAAATTCGAATTTTCCCGTCCGCATATTCGAGTTTTACATTTTTATTACAAGTAATATATGCTGTAAAATTAATCATACAAATATTTCACTATAAGCAAGTAATTTAGTAAGTAATGGAGGAAAAAAAATTCATTAAAATATGAATTTTTCGCGCCAATAGTGAATCAGCTGATCGATCAGTCAACACTATATTGTAGATTGTAGCAGCGCAACGGTGAAGCAATGTGGTACCGAGTCTTCTTATAGGTATTATCTATATAATATATATTTCTAGATTGAAAACTTGCACTGTGTTTGTATCGCACCATAATCGTTTGAATTTCAACTGCTCATGATCGACAAAACATTGAAAACACGTGCCGTGTCGTTATAGCAACGTTCCCATTAACGAGCATAGGTTGTTTACCGATGCCGAAAGTTTAACAGTCTAGCAACACCGAAGGATGATGGCTTTTCTAACCTAAGACTTTTATTGAGAAATGAGCTGAGTCGTTAACATACATGTACGTACAACTAATACAAGTTACCGGTGCATTTTATTCTCGGAATTCATTTGCAATAATAATTTGTGTACTTTGATCGACAACAGAATCTTAAAAAATTGTAATATTTCGTTATTCTCGACGCAGAGGAACGTAGAGAATAAAGATGGACAAGGCAATTTTTTTACAAAAACAGGTTAGAGAGAACTCGGAAGATCTGCAGAAAGAGCTGCGTGATATGCGAGCATGGGAGGAACAGATGAAAAAGAAGGACTTAGAAATTCGTAATTCAAAAGATAGTCATCAGGTATTTATAAACTATTTATTTAACGACGTTCGATGTATTTTCAGTTCTATAATTTTGACAACATGACTTTAGGAATTGCCACCAATTAGAAGTAAAAAGAAAAAAAAGCAGAGCACTGCATCTAAAGGTGAAAAGCCAAGGAAAGCAAAACGTATAGCAGGTTATGATTATGCATCTTGGGATAAGTTTGATGTAGTAAGTTGATACCATTTAGTCCATATAAAAATAAAATATAATTTTATTGAGAATGGTGATTTGATATTAATTATATTGGTAGGATAAGGCCTGTGAAGAAATAGACGAAAATAATGACTTGACAAAGGAATTAGACAATCAGGTGTATGAAATCCCTTCCTCCGAAAAATTAGAAAAGGAGCATGAAGAGGCACTAAAACTAAAAGAGGAAGGGAATTTCCTGGTGAAAAATCAAGAATACGCTAAAGCTGTTGGCAAATACACTGAAGCCATTAAAATATACCCTCATGATGCTGTGTTTTATGCTAATCGTGCACTTTGTCAATTCAAATTAAATAAGTAAGTTGATTTATAATGTTCATTCGAAAAACATTACAGTAATTGTTAGACTACTACTTATATTTATTGTATTTTCTAGTTTGTACTGTGCCGAATCAGATTGTACTGAGGCTATAAAACGTGATAGTTTATATGTTAAAGCATACCACAGAAGAGCCAATACCAGGATAGAACTGAAGCGCTATCAAGATGCTAAAGACGATATAGATGAAATTTTAGCGATAGACCCATCAAATAAAGAAGCTCAAAGCTTATTAGCACAAATAGAAAAGAAACTACAAAACTCATCTAAGGTAAAATATTAGTACAATTCTCTGATGTTAATTTGTAAGTTTTGTCAGATTTTTTAATCGTATTCCATTCCAGCCAATGATTATTTCTGGAGAAGAAAAAGATGATCCAAATTCCATTGATAAACAAATTGGGGAAAAATTATTACAAAAATCAATTTCTTCCTTAATCCAAAAAGAAAAACCTAATCCCCCATATAAAAGCAAAATTATTAAAATAGAAGAAATAGACTCAAGTACTTCAAAAGATGAAAATCTTGTTGAGAAAGGAACATCGAAAGAAAAAAATGATAGAATAGTGAAAAAAGAATCTGAAAATAAAAGTACTACTATCGATGCTGCATCTAAGTCTGAACATAAACTAACTGACGAATTACCAGCTTGGATGCCTAAAATAAAAGACGGTTTCAGCATTGTTCAGCCTTTAGCAGAAATTCCTCGACGGTTAAATCAAGTAAGTTAAAAAGGTATCAATTTTGGAAGCATTTCTTCATTTTCTATTAACACTTATCTATTCTCATAAATACAGTCAATGAAGAGAATATCTGTGAAAGAAGTACCAAGAAATGAATCAATATTCAAAGGTGTTATTGAAGAAATAAATAAAGAAAAGGTTGATAAATTAGTTTTAAAAGAAGACAATATTTCCAAAGCAGACAGCTCGGAGCCTGAAAAGAAAACTACTTTGGTTAAATGCAGCAATACAAGTGATGAAGGAATAATTGAAAGTTTACCTCCACCTCCAAAGTCATCTGTAGCATTTCTTTTAAATTGGCGAAAAAATATATCAATTGATTTTAGATATAAATATTTAAAGGTAAAATTTATTGAAAATTAAAAATCCATCTACATTACTCAAAATCTTTAATAAAATTTTATTTTTAGCAAATTGCACCAAAGGATATTCCAGATATATTTAAGGAATCCATGGAATCAAATATATTTAGTGATATATTATCCGTTTTAAACACAAAGTTTATACTCAACAGTGACAAAGTTTACGATTTCTTAAATTATCTTGCAAAGGTGAAAAGATTTAGAGCTTTAACTCTTTTTATGACTCAAACGGATAAAGAAGGTACACTATAATTAGTTCTTAAAAAATATAGTGTTATTTTAAATAGCAGCTTCATTATGATTAGTATTAACAAAATATATTATTTCAGCTCTAAAACATCTCTTTGAACACTGCAAAGCTAAGGAAAACAGAAATGAAGATGAAATAAAAAATCTTCAGTCTCTATACGAGATATAAAAAATACGAAGATAGCATTATGAATATTGTACAGATTAATAGAGCATAAATATTATGTCATCGCAAATAACGAACAAACACTAAATGTTTTGTTTAATATTTGCATCACACAGCGATGTTGAACGTAGTCCAAAACTCGTGAGTACGAGATGCGGGTGCACAACAATCTTTTTTTTTTTTTTTTTTCGAAAGTGAGATAAGGAAAAATGAAACGAGTAACAATAAGTTCATAGGACATTAAAATGCAAATTGCTTTTTTTGCTGCGAAAGTACAACAATTAAGAAGAATATTTATATGTTTAACGTATATGTAAAGCAAAGGATTATAAATTCATTAAAAACGAACGTTAAATTATTTTATTTCTTTTGTTTTTCAAAAAGTTAAAAGCTCATCTAACTCCTAACTTTTAGAAACTGAAAACGTAACATTTTTGTTTGACTTTATTTAATATCGATGCGTCTAAGAAAGTTTTTAAATTCGTATCAGAGTGTAATATTTAATCCTCGGTAAAATCTCGTTCGATGTCGGCCGACGTACAGATATAGAGACAGAGACAGAGAGTAGAAAGAGATTGCTAGAGAGGAGGACGCGTGCGCGCAGCCGAAGGTCCGCGTCGCGGTAACGTAGCAGTCAGTTCGCACGCGCCAGTCGACCAAAGAGGAGTGCGTCCGCCACACAATAGGGCCCCTGTGAGTATTGTTAATATAGTAAAGTGATAGACCATGAGGTACGTGGCGGCCCTCGATGTCGGCACCACGACCGCCCGCTGTCACATCCTCGACGAGAAGGGCAACAACGTGGCTATGTGCTCGGAAAAGGTTGGGAGCTTTTTTTCTCTGCTTTCTTCTCGCTCTCGGGTTTTAACAGCACTCGAGTATATCGATCTTCCGTGAGCGCCTCCTCTTATCTATGCGAGTGCTAGAGGTTCTTTTTTATCGGTACGCGTACGCGCGATTTAGTCTTAGCTCCGTTTAGTTTTTCTCGTTACGTTTTTTTATACTGTGTTCGACTGGCGCAAATACTATTTGTGACTGGAATGGCGGAGCTTTAATTTTGAGCTTTGAATGTTTTGTTTGTCGAATTTCGGATAAGTAAGTTAAGAATTGTTTCGAGTGTGATCCATAAAATGTAAAACGTGATCATAGGGACTGCTTTGTGGCAAATGAAATCGTTTTAATTCGGATATGTAATTTCAACATTTGAAAAACTTTAAATAATCTAATATTCAAGAAGAATGAGAAAAACTAGTTTATTCTCTTTTTGCTTTAAGCGAGTATTATTTTAAGAAACCCATTGTATTATTATTAACATAAACCAAGTATTTAACAATACAAGTGCAAAATTGCATAAACCAAAAAGTGTGCAAATCGACCACTAAAATTTTAATTTTTCATTGCTTTTTACCTCAGCATCAATGTACGTTGCGGAAACTTTTTTCTTGTCCTACTGAATACTAGATTCTTAAAAATTACTTTCTATAGTTTCCCATAAAACTTTGTTTTTAATTTTTTCCCATTAGAATATGCGCATGCATAATGTTATGCAACCGATTTCACGGGTGCGTATATCGATTTTAAAAACCAGCAGACCTTTACTTTCACTAACGTTGAACTTTTTTAACTGTGTCAATTGTGTAATTAAAATTCTCGGTGTATCGCGATTAAATGGTAAGAGACAGCACGTGTTATATACGAACATAAAAGACTTGATCAAACTATTATGCATAATATAATTGTATTTGCAACAAGGAAATAATACTTACAAATAATTATCAGTAAACTGGTAGTTATCCGATAAAAGTTTCTGTAAATAGAGCAAATGTTTTACATAAGCATATGAAATTTTATGAAATTTAGCAGTATAATAAATTGTTATCGATGAATAAAATTACGCAATTATTTTTTCACGACGCAAAGAGGAATTAAATATACATGAAAAACAATTTCGTATAAAAAATGTATACAATTCATTTTCTCACCAAATTAATCTGTCATAGTAATGTGAATAAACTTATAATTTTAAAAATCATTTAATTGGTTCATAATGCTTTATTGTTTTCTAAACATTTCTTTTTATCTTCAGAAGAATAAAAATAATGATCCGAGAAACATCAGATGCTCAACTCGAACTACACTTTTTACTGTCATTTTTATCGGTAATTTCTGAAACAAGTCAAACGAGCAAAATGAATATTGAAAAGTCACTGTCCTCGTAAGATACAAAGTTTTTTAGAGTGTCGTTACCGAGAACGTGTTTAATGTTTTTCGAGATAGTGAATTATTTACGAAATGATATTAAAAATAATCGAGAAAGCGACACATGCAATGGGTCGAGCGATAGAACCGGTTTAGCGACGGAAATTAAATAAAAGTCCAAGTTGAACGAAAGGTTAAAGACTTTAAACCACGAGTTTAATTCTCAAGTTTTGTCAGTATATCTATATGTAAAGAGCGCGTCTGCACGTACAATATCATTGCATGGAGCTGCGATGCAGCGTTAATTTTCTACGTGCAGAATTCACATTAATTACTCCAATGGCTTCTTTCTTTGTGAGGCTTATTATATACTTTTCATGTATTGGGATATTACGTTACGATATAAGAATAGGTCCATAAAATAAATTCCTTTTAAAAGAGAAGCAATTCCATGTAAGAAACGAATGCAGTGAGCATAAACGTTTGAACTTCTTTAACAAGAAGATTGTATTTTCTTAGCTCGACTTTCTCGTATGAAAACTGTAATCGAGTAAGTTATTATTCCCAATCTATTGATAAATTCTTGTCATATTGAATAAAAATTAACTAAAATTACATTTTCTTGAATTATTAATTGTTGAGACAATATAATACAGTTTCTGATAAAGAAATAATTTTACCTATCGCTATAAAAACGGTAGAAAAAAAAAACAAAGAACGAATTACAAAAGCTCAATACTTACATACATGTATATATATTTTCTTTAATGGCAGGTACAATTATTATACCCGAAGCCAGGCTATGTAGAAATCGATCCTGACTCTTTATGGAATACCGTAACTTCAGTCGTTAACCGATGTTTCAAAGGTAAGACCGCAATTTGTATTGATTATTCGATGGCATAGAGGATAAGAAAATAATATTCTTTTAAAAGAACATGAATTTAATTGCTAAGAACGGGTCTTTGCAATGATTTTTCTTAAGAATTTTTATTATTTATATATTATAGATAAATATATTTGCATAAAGAAACAATGAATTTTATATACTAATTCAGGAATTTCGTTCTATCTTCACTTTGTCATCTGAAAGTTAATCCTTTGTGATTATTTTTACTATAAAAAAGAACACTTAGACATGAGCTATGGTCGAAAAGATTCCGATTTTATCGATTTTAGCATTTAAAAAAATATATATAAATATAGAGATTAATTTTTGGAAAAAAAACTCTGCTAGCACTTCAGTAATGATGTAAACATTACGTGATTTCAAGTTCCATTCACAATTCACAGAGATTTTTGTCGTCGAATATTTCGGAGATAAAGTCGCTGTGAATTGTGAAAGGAATTTCATGAAACTGGAACCGCGTAATGTATACATATTTACATGTTTCAATAAATGCAAAAATCGATAAAATATAGAAATCCTTCCAACCTTAGTGCATTTTTTTGGTAAATCTATCAAACTGGTACGTGTAAAAATATTCATTTTTTTCGTATATTAGACACGTTTGTATAAATTTAAGAAAATCGCGCATTAATAAATCAAAACTTTTGCGTCATGAATGATGACTTCATTAGCGATCAACTCAATCATTATTGCTCATGGGATATTGGAATTAGATATTCTAGAGTTTTAAAAGCTGTTCAAGTATAATACTGTCCCTGTATATTATAATTAAAATTGCTGATTAAATCACTACAAAAGTACCTGATGTTATTTCAGAAAGTGGGATCGAACCATCAAAGATCGAAACTCTAGGCATATCCACACAGCGTTGCAGTGTTATCACTTGGAATCCCGAAACTGGCAAACATTATCACAAGTGAATATATATAAGCATTAAAAACATTTCCGATTTACACCGTTGAAAATCTAAATGTATTTATTTGAATGAAAATTAAGTTCTGTGGTATTTCTGTTCTAATAAATTATTACCTAAATAAGTAAAGCTTAGAAATGATAGAACTCAATACGATAAGGAAGTGGCAAAGTTCACAGAAATTTGTTTAGAGAAAAGATTTTATCCAATTTTTCCTAAACACGAACTAAACTATAGCCTATTCCGAAAAGAATTTAAAATCTTTTATATCTCCATAACATGAAAAGTCAATCCAACTAGTTTCATTAAAATCTGTGATATTTTAGCTTCATAACATGGAAGGATCTGCGCGCAAATACAATGGTGAACGAGTGGAACTCGTCCATCACGATGCGAAGCTTGCGACTGGGATCGCGTCTCCTCTACATGGCATTACGCAACAAAAGATACCAAGTCGGCAGCGTCCTTCGCCTCATGAATACTCAGGTTATTAATTAATTTATGCATGGCATGGATGATTTACAAAACGCCTAGCTAATAACAGTTCAGCGTTCAAATTTCTATTTCGGTTTTCGAGCCATTTAATCTGTAATTGTGCAGTAGTTAAATTCATTATTACAGAATAGTTCAGTTACATATATAGGTATTGGCTTGACTGTTCAAACTCTATTACCAATATTAAAGTTTTTACATATTGGCACCTAATAGTGTAGACAGACATATATATATATAGAGAGAGAGAGAGCTATTGAAAATAACCTACTTTATATCTTTAAGTACATAATTAATAGATCTTCTTTTCTGGCTGATAAAGAAAATATTTTCATATTATGAGTAATGAATAGTTCTTTATTTAATAGATAAACAAGAAATATTATGATAAAAAAAGATTATCTTATCGTACTGTAGAGACTAATAAAAATTTGTTTGATTGAAAGAAAAAAATTAAGAGATTTCATTTACGTGTGAAATTATAATAAATTGATTCCAATACACGAGCAATGTGCGACAATTTTTTTAACCCAAAGAATCATTTAAGTTAATACTGCACACATTAACTACAGGATTTGAAAAATAAATAATCGACAATATTCTTGATGGCAAATCTTACTTCAAGCCTATAGAAAAGAAGCGACTCACGAAATGACGGAATGCAAAACATTAATTACCCCTAATTGCAGATGACTTTACGCCTGTTGTGGGCTCTGGAAAACATCGAAGGCCTGAGGGATGCAGCCAGTCGTGGGAAACTCGTCTTTGGCGGTGTCGATTGCTGGCTCCTCTACAAATTCACCGGTACGGGAATATCATACTCTTTACTATAGCGGCTCAACGGGAAATACGGAAAATAAAAATAACCATCAACGCAAATCTGTGCAGAGAAATTCGGTTTTGAAAAAATCTCATAAGAGGATATGTGAAAGACTATAAGTAAAAATACGATTTAGATATATTAGAAGGTGTAAAAAGACGGTAATTCTTTTATGTAATAATTGATTGAAAGTATTATGTGAGCTGAACAAATTGACAGCGAAATTTCGTCATCTTTATCGTAATCGTAATTATTACGGTTTCTACGTCATTTGTTCTACGTTAAAGTGATTCACTGGTAAAAATGATTGCTCAGAAATTATCAAACTACTCGATGGTGCGAGTTGCAACAGGATTTTTAAGAATCAAAGCCTAGTATATACATTTAAAATGCAATGAAACTATCGAATCATATACGGGTTTATTCCCTATCTCAAAGCACTTATAGATATAGCTATTAAGGAAATTTTTGAAATGATGAGTTAATACCTTCATTTATATCGCGGGGATTATCGTACTTCTTAAAAAGTTAGTGTCTTTCTAATATTGTCCATTCAAAATTATTTTAATCATGTTACTTAATGCCATTAGTTTTTAGTTAATTATAAGAAATGCATTGATTTTGATTGTTAATTTCTTTAATTTAAAAATAAAGCGATCCAATGTATTACTAGTTTTGTTTCGTCATTATCTACTACGGTGAAAATAGAATAACTTATTTCTAAAATGCCTTAGTTTAAAAATAGATTCTTCTTTTTCTTTGTATTAATGTTTATACATATATTTTGATATTGCAAAAATTTTTTTAAATAACTCGTCATTCACAAAAATAAACTCGAGGCTGCAAGTCAGCTTGCTCATCGTCATTTGTTGACAGCTGTATAAATTGTAATTGTAATAATAAAAAAACTTTCCGCAGGAAAGCATGTGTCGGATGTGTCGAGCGCGTCGGCGACCGGTCTCTTCGATCCCTTCACGATGGAATGGGCCGGCTGGGCGCAGAAGATCTTCAACTTACCGGCGAAGATGTTCCCGAAAGTCGTGGACACCGCAGGCGACTTTGGCCAGGTGCCAGCCTCGTTGTTCGGCGCGGAGATACCAATCGCCTGCTCGATGGCCGATCAAGCGGCCTCGCTATTCGCCTCGGGCTGCTTCAAGCCGGGCGATCTCAAAATCACCATGGGCACCGGTACCTTTGTCAACGTCAACACTGGCTCCGAACCTCACGCTTCCGTTGCTGGTAATTACTTCCCTTTTTCTTTACGTTGAATATAATTGGCCGATATTAGATCGATGGGAATAGTGGAAAATTACAATTTTGTTTATGCGATCAATTTGTATTTTATTAGGTCTATATCCGCTGGTTGCCTGGCGACTTGGCTCGGAAATAGTATACGTGGTTGAAGGCGCATCGAACGACAACGGAACCATAATAGAGTGGGCTAAATCTCTAGGTAGTTTCTGCGCATTCTTATAGAACAAAATAATAGTATGCGTATTAAACAAATGTTTTCTTTTAAATCTAGAGCTGATAGATGATCCACTGGAAACCTTCACATTAGCAAATTCCGCGAGCAACTCCGACGGAGTCTTCTTTGTACCTGCTTTTAGCGGATTACAGGTATATTTGCTATGCCATTATCAATTTCAAATATCGAAATTTATCGAGAGATCTGTGCACATTTAGAAAAATAATTGAATATTCTTACTGTAGGCACCGATCGGCGATTACAATGCGGCAGCAGGTTTCATCGGAGTCAAGCCAACCACTCACAAAGCTCACCTCGTTCGTTCTATGCTCGAGAGCTTGGTTTTCAGGACACTCCTAATATACGAGTGCATTCATCGCGAGACGAAATACACTTACCATACCATCAAGTACGTAAAGATTGATATAAGACGAACACAAATGTCGCAACAATTTTTAAACAATTAAATTTATACTATATTAGGGTCGATGGGGGAGTATCGCAAAATGACTTTACTATCCAGCTGTTGGCTGATTTGACTGGACTCGAAGTCGAACGAAGCAAAAGCAGCGAAATGTCAATTTTAGGAGTAGCCTTCCTGGCTGGGCTACAACGAGGTACTTATATTTATTTCCATTGGATTCCAATAAAGCATTCTTTAATGCTTATATATTGTTAATGCAGCAATCAGTTCCGACATTTAACTGTAACTTTTATTTTCACTCTCAGTGAACGAAACTAACTTCTTTATCTCGAAACATATCTCATTTTAAATGTATTTTAAATATAAGAAATGTTATCTTTCAACAACTAACTAACTTACATAATTAGTTACATTGTTTTTTTTCTGGAGAGTCGAATATTTAATGAAAAGTTTAAATTTGTATCGACAGGAATTTGGAAAAGTAAAGAAGAAATACTAAAACTTCGTCAGGTCCAGAAAGTATTTTACCCCAATAAAGAAAGACAGGCTGCCTATGAAACTGTGATCAAAGATTGGAAAAGGGCAGTGGAAAGGTTCAAAAATTGGTACTGATAACACGCCCCCGAAAAGCACCGAAATCCTTTTACACGCACAGAAAGGAGTTTAACAAGATGGAACTTTACGAAGATCGTAGCGACGTTGCTTGCGATTATATTCGCCTTGCGAGCTGTACAAACGAGACTGCGAGGAAACTCCCTGCACATGTAGATATCAAGATCCAAACACCGAATACTCTTAAAATTCGCGTGACAATCTTACAAGGACTACATACTCTATGTACATTGTGTATAATGTTCCTAATAGCTAATGCGGCAAGTTCATTGAAGAATTCAATTCCTATGAGTGCCTTACAAAACAAATTCAATAAATTTGTACATATTATGTAAAGTATAAGAATATAATATATTTTGATATGCACTTTTGCAGAAATAAAAGTAATCTATTTACAAAGCAGATTCTTTCTATTGTTTTTATACTTTCTCTCCGTGACCTATTTAAATTCGGAAATGCCGTGATATCATTATTAACTCTATTAAGGTAGAACGATCGATACGGATACTCTTATTTTCTGATTGGAGATTTATTATAGATATTTTATTAAGTTGTAAATTAAAATAAAATAACAATTTTCCATTTATACATGCGAGCTGTATATTGCTTTTACTTTCTATTTTATCACTCATGTTTAAAAAAAAATAGAAATGAATATAAATCTACGAAATATTTCATTGGTATTTTGTTACATTTCCAATTACAGTTCCAATTCCAGTAAAATTTCAGAATGTGAAGGTATAATAAAGAAAAACGTGAAAGAGAAAGAAAGAGAGAGAGAGAAGCGGAATCTCATTTGTTCGCTCAAAGCTGTTCCTCTGCTATTATTATGCACGCACGAGCGTTCTGAAGCCAATAGCTCATGCGTTACCGTATAGTGAGGTCTTGCAGGTCGCGGTGCTTGTTCTAAATAAAATAACAGAGTTGCCGTAATTCACTCTCGTGTTTAATTTACAATTTTAAAGCACCGCGGTATTAACCTCATGCAATACTCTTCTGTTATGTTCTCCACTTGTATACGATTTGACGTCATTATCATCATTTGCATTCATCGATTACGTGCGTCTGATGGATCGCAAAAACTAATTATTTGATTAGATTTTTCAAAATAACTTATACTTTTCTATGCCAATGTATTATTTAATTATACCGTATACCTAAATTAAATACTTAGCATTTAAACTTGTATTTTACACGGGAAAAAAATTCCTACATTTAGGTAAATATTTTGTTAACGGTAATAAAGAAGTTATTTCTTGAATGTAGTTTATTTAACACTCAACAAAAAATAAATTGTTGTTAATGTTTAATTCATTTTTTGATGCGGTAAGCGTAAAATTCGACACATAGGTGCAAAATAAATTAACCCGTAATTTTACGCTTACTGCATGAAAATAGCACATTTCGATACTAATGCGATAAATAATTTTTGCTGTTCGGGCGTAGGAATTTAAGTTTTTTTTTTTTGCAAAAGGTACAACTGCAGGTAAAAATATAAAATTGACAGAGCACATTTATTCCCATTCTGAAATGTTTAATAGTATTAGCAGAAAGAAACTAGTTCTCTCACAGTTAAGGACCCACGATACCAACGATCTAGTAGTCATATATGTAGGTATTAAACGAGAAAAACTGAACAGCTTCGCTCCAAACTTTTGAAGTAGTTACTTCATCCCTGACTTTTAAACAATTTATACATTGTAATCTTCCATACATTATTATCTCACAAAAAATATGAGCGTAAACATAAGCTTACGTGAATGAAATGATATAAAAAAGATTTGTATAAAAAACTAATCCTTCATAGCTGCCAGTTTGATCAATACACATTCCAAAAGTACCTTTGTTTCCAACGACAAATTAATTGATAATTTTGAAGAAAAAAAAACTATGCCCAGAGATTATTTACGAATAAAGCATGTAAAAAGTACAAACAAATAACGGAAATTGTGTATATATTACAGAAATGACTGCTGATCATGAAGAAATGTATATTTTAGAAATTATTTTTAGAGTATCTACGCATCTTACATATAAGGTATAAACACATATCGTGTAAAGCAATAGGGTATCAAGGATTGAATTGCAATTGTTTGAAAGTCATAGGTGACGTATTACTTGCAGTATTAAATCAACAATTATGTTTAAGAATGATAAAGTTTCTTCTTCATCTAACACCTTGTAATTTTTTATAGTAGCAATTAATAAGAGTTGGAAAAGTTCGCGGGTACACGCGCTGTTGCAGACTATACGTTTATAGACTACTAAAGCGTACATAATTCCCATTACAAAATTGAAGATTAACTTTTTTCAAAACTTTTTCTGTCATTATATTATTGATGATCTGTCAGCCCCTGCTTGACGTATATAGTAATTATTGCGAAAGGAATAAAGTTTCCAGTTTTCCGACGCTTTTGCTAGGAATTCGAGGTTTGCATAATTCATCTTAGTGATATGGAGCTTAGTTAATTTTAATATTAACAGTTAAGCAATTATATGTTCATGATGGTAGATATACGTATATAAGAATATCTACCTGTATTGAATGTACATAATGTGCATAATATTGTATATTTGTTATATATATTATACTCCATTTGGTCCAGTTTGTAATATACAAAATAGTTTACATTTTTTAAAAATAAATATATATATTGAAAATCATCAAATGTATAGGATAAAGATTTTAACAATCAATAAAATTACAATATAAAAAGACAAGTTTCATTTGATTTGGCTTGAATTTATTTACTGCTTGATCTACTTATTATCTTTAGCGTGCAGTTGAGGTATAAAAAAGTATAATCCGGCTTTCCATCATCATGAATAGAATATATAATTATTTTTCCGCAAATGTGCTAATTTTGACGAACCTGAATATCAAGATAGTCATGTATTAAAATAATCATTCCTGAAATTTTGAGCCTATCCATGATCCGCAGTCCGGGCATTATTTTTGTTCGTATAGCATCAGCGATCAATATCAAATACAGACAGTAACAGAACCGTTTCATAAATATTTATTTTCAACCTTAGAAACATATATTAATCAAAGTTTCTGGGTCGTGGTAGAAACGTTTTACAAAGTTCCTAGAGTCATGCTAGTAAAACATTTTACATGTACTTAACCTAGAAAAACCATGGAAAATTCAAACTAGCCGGTTGGTAGCTCTGATTCCCACTATAGGATTCCATCTAAATGATGACACCTAAACACGGTTTTAATTATATATTAATAGCCCGGCTGAAAAAAAATAAATTGATTAATCAACTGATTTATTAACTGATTAATCAACTCAGAACCAAGAAATAAAAAAAAAACTCGACCCTGTCGGAACTTGAACACAATCTCGCTACTAATTCGAACTATCTCCTAGTGGAAATTTAAACACTCTTGCACACTTTCGAACACAATTATTTGTGAAGTAAAAAAATTGATTGTTTATTGTAAAAACAATTTAACACGGTCGCATACTGTCACAAACATGGGAACGTTCCGTACTGCCGATAGATACTACTTCCAGCATCTTTTATATCTTTGTTTAACTTATACTACGAGCGTATATTTAAATAAAATAAAATAATAAATTAATAAATTAATAAATCAAAATAAATGAAAGTGTATGTAAATGAAATGAATGAAATGTTCGAAAATGTGTGAAAGCATACGATAGTGTGCGAAAGTGTGCGAAACTGTTTGAAAGTGTGCGATCTTTGTAACCGAAGAATATATGAAAGATTTTCAAAATTTTGAATTTTATAAAAATGTGTGAAAATGTATGAAAGTGTGTAAAAGTGTGCGAAAGTATGCGAGAATGTTTCAGTATGAGTCCGAAAAAACACACTTATATACACTTTCGCACAGTTCCACACACTTTTGCACACTTTAAATTGTCACTATAGGGTCAGTCTCTAATTACCACTTGATCACCAATAACTTGTGACATACCCAAGTAATTCTGATGTATATGAATTGCGTATAAATAGTTGTACATACAATTCTGCAAGTATATAATATCCTAAGTATTAGATTATATGTATAGAATATTGGTAGAAGCTATATCTATATATAGTTTTCGTATGAAAACCATAATAACATCTGCTTATCAATTTTATTTTTTAATGTTATAATTATAATTATTATTATGAATTTTTTTTTAGTAATTCTCTAATTTTTTAAATTATTTAAAATTATTATATATTATTAGTATTACTATATAAATATAGCTTCTACCACTATATTTTATATATCGTACTCAGGGCCTGATTTCAGCGTTAATTCAATTTCTGCTTAGGATATTATATACTTGCAAAGTTATTTTCTATGTACAACTATATATATATATATATATATAAGAATTACTTGGGTATGTCAGAAGTTATTGTGGTCGAGTTGTAATTAAGTAATTAGAGACTGATAATTCAAATTAGATGCGGGGTCCCGACCAGGACGAGTTTTTTCATTTCTTATTTTTTTACATTTTTTAATTTTTCATTCTGATTGATTTTAATTAACTTTTGCCACAAAACATATTGAATCCACTATTTTGAATTTCCGATATGAAATTTTTTGGTTCTGAGTTGATTAATCATTGGTTTTTTTTTTAAGCCACGAGTGGTTTATATAAAAGAAAATTAGTTTATCATAAACAATTAGACAGGCCACGGAGACGATGTATGTATAAAGAAAAAAGAAGGTCAAAATCAAATAACAAAATGACAATTTCGTTAATTCTATTTCTCCAAATAATGCACTCCAATCTCTCTATACCTATACAAGCTATTCCATAATGCAGTATAAAAACTTTTTAGCACACAAAGGTTCGCTCTAGAATCTTAGTCAGGTACACAAGACACCGTCTGCAGACGTAGCTGCCGCTCCAGTTTCAAAAAGCCATCAGTGCTCCCCGTTTCCTATAACACAAAGACGCGCTCGTTCGCTTAGTCGCTAAGCGTTGCGCAACTGATCCGCGTGTATAAGCCTCGTCGATGAACTTGCCGTTTTTCATTAGTCGAAATGAATTCGGGCAAAGCTGGCGCTCGTGTGAGCGCCTCATCCATTGATTGGATTCGCGATCGGTCTTTGAGCGAGTCCACCGCGTTCTTCTACTCCTCATCGTCGTTCTCCGTCCGATCGCATCGACCCGACGATCTACCGAGGAAGCCGCCTTGACCCAGCCTCTCGAATCAGTTTTTTATTCACCTCAAGGAGTTGAGACAAAATCTGCAATCATGGTAAGCTTGATTTTGGGATATATTATCTTAGTCGAATGTTTTGCGGCTTGTTTGGGTTCAGCGAGATGTTGCGTAGTATATATTTTAATTAATTCGTACGCTTTTAACGAGGGAAAGTGCATACGCAGCTTTTGGTGGATAGGAACGTTAATTTGGGTTACTTGACTGTGACTAGAAAATACGCTAGAAATAGTGAATGTGGATATAAATGTTGCAAATTGTAGAGAATGGTGTGTTTTTGGTTATTTTGCCTTGATCAACGATTAGTATTCCTGTTCCCCCCAATTAGCATACGAAATCTCAGTAGTTCTTTTATGTGACGTCAAGAGAGATTGGATTTAGCACAGGATGCAATGTGTTTGTCTGTTATAGAAACTCTATATTTAGTGCTATAAAATTTCGTTTTAAATTGCACTAAATTACTTTTTTAACTCCATTTTAATTTCATTTTAATGTACGTATGTACGTATTACTGTTAATTTAAGATCGCTAATGTTATGAATTGAGCGGTAATGATAATTTAATTACCGTTCATCAGAAGTGTATAATAGTGTATATTCATGAAATGGTCGCCGATGCTACAAACAGTAACTATTATTTTGGAAATATAAAATGGCGTGCCACTAGCTGAGTAGTAATGCACATATCGAATGCGCTTTAATCATCTAGTTATACTTACTTCTATAAAAATATAACTGTCTTTTTATCAGGTGTACATATATATAGGGATTTATATCAATTTTAATTGAATCTTGTCTTGGTGCGTTTAAATGCATTGAGCAAGATAACGTTATAGTTCAAACCATGGTACTATAAAAATATCTATCACCAGAAATTATTGTTTCTATAAACCGTTCGAGAGCAAGTCATTTATACAACTTAGTTATATCTAACCTCTAATAAAAATAGGTGCAGTAAGCGAGTTCGTATGCAAACGTCATAATGTGGTATTGCGATCTTCATAATTTGGTGAAATAGTATATTACAGACCAAGGGAAGTAAAATAAGAATGGTCTCAGATCGCATGTAAATTGTCGCCCGAGCCAAAAATTTTTCACAGAAAAACCAAAATGCAAAAAGAAAAATTTAATGATTGCAGAATAGATAATTTGAAATTCGAACATTGTCGTAGTATTACGTATAGTCGAAACGATGACACATATAATTTGATGTTTCTAAATAAATACTTAGATATTAATAATACAAGATCTGTACTCTAATATTTTAGAAGAATTGAGACGTTCATTCAACAATTATAGATAAGTATAAATGCCAATTGAACATACGTTCTTATAGAATATAACGATTTCTTATTGAAACTACATAAAGACAAATAAAGACAAAAAAGAGTTTCAATTTAAAATGTAACTCATATCATTTTTTAAGAGTGCTTTATCTTACGATACTGTAAAAAATAACAGTTCTTTGTATATTCCTATATATATATATATATAATATAATATAAGAAGGCAGCAGTAATACTTTATTTTACATAAAAGAATATTTTATACGTCGGCTTACGTCGGAAATACGTCTTTTTAAATTATTATGTTACAAAATGATAAAAAATGTCAAATTCCAAACGAAAAGAATGGCAAATTAATCTTTATATAATTGGAAAATACTTTTAAACATATTTAATTCAATTATATTCACTTTTTAGTCAAAGACAATATAATATAATATGTCGTAAGTAAACTTGCATCGGCGTCGGACTAATTCTCAACATGCAAATGTTCGGATTTACAAAGTTTGTCATGAGAAACTCTTTTTATAGACAAGAAATACAAAGCCCTGAAATTGAATGCTATTAAAATATCATTAACTACTTACGGTATAAAATACATTTTACTTTGAGGCTTTGAGAGATAGTGAATTACAACTGTGGGTTTTTATGTCTGTAAAAATTTTGCTAAATCTGTTCTGCAATATTTTATTCAAAAGATATATTACAATATTTAATTGAAAATAACATGTGATAGGCATAACTACACTTATTTTTCGCCTATGACGCAAGGCTGAATGTAATGTGAAACGTAACGGGAGCTAAGAATAAATAAACATAAGCTTCGTCTAGTCTTCTATCATTTCAAAATATGATTAAAAAATATTATATCAGTATTATTGAACTATTTGAATACAAATGTATAATAATACTTGAAATATATGAGCTACAATCCATATAATTATTGTTAAAGAAAATAAAATAGTGTTATGCTTATGCGTTTTCTCTATTTTTGTACATTTATTATAAAGAACCTTGAGTTCGTCTATTTTTTAATAAATAAATAAATAAATATAAATATTTTATGTGAACAAATAGAACAAGAACTTTGGAACTTTGTTAAGTACAGTTATAATTTATAGAGTACACCCACACCGAATTCTTAGAAATTGAATTAATAATACTCGGTGCGAAAATTAAATAATATATTTAACCGCATCAGGCTATTCGTATGAAAGGAATCAATGAGTTGTTGTGTGGACATTAGGATAAGGTTAAGATTATATAGGTAGATGTTAAAGATTTGTACTTCTTTTACCTATACATATAGGCAGATGCATTTTATCATGGATGAAATCTCAAAACAAAAATTTTCAACTATCTACAAGTAATGTAATTTTTTATCGATTCAATAAAAAAACCGCTGGCAATGCATTGGCTCTTAGCTTCCTTAAGCTTAACTATTTGTTCGAATATATCGGTTGTATATCAGACATATAGTTTATTCATAAATTATAATTAATAATTTTACAATTTTAAATATATTCTATAAATTTTGTATCATCCTACTTGATTCAAAACTAAGGTGTATTCGTCAATATTCGAAAATCAATATTTATATATCAATATTGATTTTTGAATATTGAGAAATTCATAAACATAAAAATTTCAAAATGTGATATCTTGGCGAAAAAAACAGATATTTGAACAAACTCAACGGCATTCGAAAGACTTATACTTTAAGCTGCTGTATAGTTTTCGATGCTACATAACCTCAAATTTGGCAGAAACCAGTGGTTTTTGTATTTTTAGGTTAGGATATCTCAGAAACCTGACATTATGGAACCATTCTGAGGCCAGATTCGAATTCAACGGCCAAAAATTCAGTATAAAAGTTGGTCTCATCCGCCGCATTGTTTTGTTGAACTGTGTAATCGTAGCCTCAAAAAATAGAAATATAAATAAAAAAAATTTATTTCACTAATTTTTCAATGTGTTACTGAAAATACACCCAAATATTCTATAAAACTAAAATTATCAATACAACAAAATTAAAGTAAAACGATTGGAAAAAAATAGTCTTATCACTGTTTAAAATTTTTTAACATAAACACTGAATTAAAATATTTTTTAAACTGATCATTGAAATTTATTCTACAAAAAAGTCATCAAATGGCTTCTCAAGACAATGTTCTATACAAAATTTAAGAATAATAAAATGATATTTATTCAAGTTATCATGATTGCAAAAAAACATAATAGATAAATTAATATATTATGCACCTAGGGAATGCACCTATGCACCTAGGGAATAAAGTGGGCCATGCTCATGCCTATCGGTTCGTTCGAGCGGCAACTTGCAATGGGATGTCCACAGCCTAATTTACCCCCGAGTGAAATATGCGATTTTTTAACGTTGAGTGAAGTAGGGCGTACATGTAGCACTTTATTCCCGGCTCGACAATTTTCATAACGATAAAACGATATTTAGTCAAGTTATCGCATACGAAAGAATACCTATTTTTTTATTAAACACTTGTTTTTTTTTTTTTTTAATTAATTAATAAAATGACTTAAAATTTTATCTGAATTGAGATCTTATTTAAATACATAGAAAATGTCACAAGATAATTTAAATTTTCTTGTTTGAGGTTATAGAATAACAAGAAATCTATCTGATTTATTATCAATTATAACATTAAAATGTAGATTTGAGTAATAAAAATTGTAAAAACACTACTAATATTGTCTCTGGATCGGTTGTCAAATTATTATTATTAGTGTATTATATATAGTTAAGTATTTAATCATTCTTTATTTCATATTTAGATTTTATTAGTGTAAAGGAAAATTTTCTTTCCTGTAAGGGTTTATCCTGTAAATTTATTATAATAAAAAAAAAATTTTAAAAAGTACAAAGCAATTTACAAAAATCAAAAAAGTGAAATTAATAATAATTTATAAATGTAATCGTTCTAATCCTTTTTTTTTTGCTTCATCCTTAAAAGAATACAAAAATTTTTAACGACATTTCATAAAATCGGTGCAAGAGTTCACCGCAAAACACACTCACATACACAAACATTTATTAAAAATAGCTTACATCATGAGAATAGCCAATGACTTTAAATAAATACATCATATGTACTTACACGTAATAGCTGTATGCAATATGTAATTAATATTGCTCAAAAGTTACCTACATGACATTTTATAAATTGTTAAATAGTACACTTACCTTTTGTTTGGACAACTGTTTTTAAAAACAATTTTTAGACACTTCATACATAAAACGGATGCTGCTGAAAATATTTTTTGTACTTTTATTATTCATACAACTGTATAGACAACCATACAAGAACCTCCGAAAAACAGATATTAATTAAATCGAAAAAAAATATGTTTACGGATGAAACTCATCGGTTTTATTATTTTTCAATATATATTTATTGTTCGCATGCATTCATTACATATCTATAGTACACAAAACGTACTTTAAATGTTTCATTGAAGACCAATATGTCGAGAACTAGAAGAATTAAAACTGCGATGACTGCATTTTATTTTTTATAATCATGTTTATTCTACCAGTGATCCTGATAATGCTTATAATGAATAATTAGATTAAATTATGAGAAACTATTTATAATTATCTGAAATTCATTTCAACATTACCGTTAATTTACTGTAACGAATAGAACTTGTTAGGATAGTTCTATTTATTCATCATATACATCTTTTTCTCAATTAAGAGTAATTGAAAGCTATTTAGAACCCCAGTTCCTTATCGATCACGAACTACCTACGTACATATACGGTAGAATCAATTGCTGGTCGAAAAAGCATTGCTCTTGGAGTGTCTTGAGTATTATAATGTAACTCTTAGTATAAGTTTAGATATTATGTTGCGTGGCTGCTAAATAAGTGAAGGAATAGTAGCCATGATAAAATATAAAATATTATTACTGCGATAGTAATGAATAATTAATATAGACTTAAAGGCAATTGTTATTTGCGCATCATAATGTAAAGTTATAGAATAGGTTTTAGTGAAGAAACAGTGTTTCACTCAAAATAATTTCATATTGAATCGCACGTTCTTATTTCCTCAATGATAAACGTCTGTGACAAAAAAAATTATGTAAACTTGTTATTTTGATGTTTAGGAGTAACACAACTATTTTTGTTCTTTCATGAACAGGTGTGATATATTATGAATACAAATTTACTAAAGATTGCTTCGATGAAAAGATTCATTTAAGTCATTTTCAATAAAATACTTAGATCACTTCAATTTATTACTTAACTGCTATTTAAGTTTTTATGAAAATCGAAATATCGCAGTAATATATAAATAAAAGTATTGGTTTTCGAGAAATAAAATTTAAAAATACAGACTAAATAATATATAATAAATAAATAAGATTAAACATCCTTTAATAATAGTACAAGAATTAAAAATTAAAGTAAATAAATTTAATAAAAACGCACTGAATCGCAAATAATATTTAGTTTTAATTTAGCTGGTGATTTTTTTTTACTTTATACTTCAAAATCTAGAATTTCGAACTACGTGTTGTACTTACTTATTGATTTATTTTCACGCACATATAAATCGCGTAACTACAAAACAAAGGCATGCACATTTTCTTCATTCTTACTTATGTAGTCTTATAGTATGCATGTGTACTTGCTAAGAGTGCATTTACTGTTTTTTTTCTAATGCAAATAAATTGCAACTCAGAGTTAAAGCCAAAGTAAAAAAGGTTGTGCATGTAGCAAGATCGTTAAGTACACGTTACGTAACAATAACAAATTTTGTGGTTTCGCGTTAGGTGCAAGAACATTTTTCTACAAACATAAAAGTTGCGGTAACATTTTTGTACACTTTTACGGGCTTACGTGAAAAAGGTAAAAAGAGGATGGAATTACAACCAGAGCTGGTGACGCTTTGCTAAATTTATTGTAAAGATTTAAGATAATTACATTGGAAATTTAATAAGTTTTAATAATATAAATACATGTTTTTGGATGTACCATCGTGCTACGGATTATAATATATAGATATTAGTGAGCTGGTGAACTGTTGTTAATTCGTAAATAATAGTTAATGATATATAAGTAGTCACGTAGTCAATCATTTAATAGACAAATAAAAGAATTAATTATATTATTTCGACAATTGAGTAGGTATACTATTTTTTGCCAACTTTTTTTTTATGTTATGCAAGTCAGAGTATCTAAAATCAAATGGAAAAAAGATTGTTGATAGAAACATTGTGCATTTGTAGCAATAATTTAATTATTCAGATGTTGACCGGAACCAATAAAGAACTTCGATATGAATTAAATTTAACAAAAATTCATGCTTTATAAAAAAAAAAAAACGACTTTTGGTCGATCGGATTGCCGACCACTTCAGGTTTATTTAAACTACTCTTAAAATAAATACTTTTTTTGAAATCGAGGTCTAATACTAGTCGTTAGGGTTGTCAACTCGTTAACATAGTCTGAAACGTAGTTTTCTTTTTAGACAAAAACATTCATTTTTGTTGTAATGTAATTCATACCTAAGTTCCTTAAGGATGCGTCGGGTTCAATAAGAATTTGTTCCGATTACAACAATGCATCGAATGTTTTTTTCTATGTAACACTGTGGTTTCCGGTAATAACATATTATGAAATCAAAATGAAAATATTATCGATTACCTAAAGAACTAGCGGGCCACTCGGTTTTAGTGATGATAAAACACGATGTAAGGCACCACCGTCATTGTTCGCGCTTCGCCCTCGCTGTTGCGTCGCGATATCTTCGCGCTTCAAGGTGCATTTGTAGATCGCGCTTCGCGTCCGCATTCTGTTACTGTCTCTACAACTGGTTCCACTGTTATTTTGAAATAAATCGTTCCTAGTCAAAAATGTTTATTAGAGAAACGTTTAGTCGTACTGTACAACTTTTACATTTAACAATACTTTTCATGTTGAATACCCAAAGTTTCAGCTCGATCCGTCAAAAATTCGTGGAGCAAATCCATTAACTTAATAACATATACACACAAACATCCTTATTATATAAAAAAAAAAGAATTTGCTCAAAACCTATTTTTATCATAATAGAAATTTGTTTTGTGCTAAAATATGTGACTTTTGAAGTTTGATATATAAGGCACTTATACCGTGTAGCGGTCGTACCAAAAAACGATAAGCATTCAACTCAATTTAAATAGCCGCGTCTTTCGGCCAGATCAGCAATTCGCGCGTCCATACTGCGAAAATGAAATGTCTCTCCATAATATATAGTCATTGAGCAAAAGGAAACAAGGAAATCAGAGTCGCCATAATCAATAAGCATTTTCACCGCTCTGCTCGAGGCTCTTCCGCCTTCTGCATCGACTCTATAATCGCACGACATTCACCGCCTATTCACTTTCTCGTCTATACATCTAAGAGTCTACGCGCATACACCGGTCTCTTACTTAGCAGCTGCAGACCAGTAATGGACCTTTTTTGTCCCAGAAAACCACTCTCGCTTTAAATCTCTCTCTCTCTCTCTCTCTCTCTCTTTCTCTCAAACCAGCATCAATACTTGCTTATACACACCCAGTCAATCGTATCAGCCTCTCTCTCTCTCTCTCTCTCTCTCGACTTGTATAATCGATTGTGTATCTTTCGCGCGGTCAACATCCCACCTCCTATCTCTCAAGTGCAGACTTAGACGAATGCTCGCACTATATGCAGCAGTAGCTCCTTAACCGTCCATTCGTGCACAGAGGGATACTTATATGCGCATACTCAATTGGTATTTTTCTCTTTCGCGTATGCTCTCGAATCTCACTGCGGCATTGTGCAGTCACGCTCGCAGCATTCGCGCTAACTCGCATATGCACGCGCGACATTTCTGGTAAAGTTTGTTTCGCCTTACTGTTCGCTTGTTGTTTTGGCCCCGTCATCACCGTCAAAGTGTATCATAATATTGTGCTTTTGCGCAGGCGGAAGTGGTCCTGGATATGACCGGAGTGAACGGCCGAGTGAACGAGGAGTCAGATTCCGTATCGGTGGACATCGAGGAGACGGAAGTGTGCAAAGAGAGTCTGGAGCCACAGGAGACTGCGGTGATTATTGAGCCAATGACCGAAGGTGAGTTTGTCTTTATCATACTGTAGAGATGCCGCTATTCATTCATCGAGTGCCTATAGATGAATGGATAGCGATTGCCAGTTAAATGTATGTTAAACAAACGGTTGTAGAAGCTTTGAGTGCCTATGAGTGCAAGTGGTCAAGGGTGTTATACAAGTGCAGGACAATATTCTTGTCCTGTTAGCTTCATGTCGGATGAACTTAATTATCTGAATTTTGTATAAGCAGAACTGCTGATATCAAGTTTTTTTAAACTGCTATTTTTATTGTTTTTTTTTTTATAACAGTTTTTATTGAAGTGATCGAATTTCCATACTTTGGCATGGAATTTATTTTCATAGGTTATTTCATATTTGTACAAGTAATTTGAATATCTAATTAACTAATATTTACACCTGACTTGTATTAAAAACTAATATAGGTATTTTTAAATATTTATTTTCAAATAAATATTTATAGTGTTGATTTCAAATAGTAATGGTACATATATAAAAAAAGAAACATATGAAAATAGTGTTGTTACTAACAAATGATTTAAAAGCTGTTCAGTAATAAAAGGCTTTTCAATTACAAATAATAAATTTTCTAGGTCTGCACCGATCTAAAAATAAACAAAACGTATAATAACGATGTTTTTATAACAAGTAACGTCCGACCTTCAATGATGATACACGTTATAGTATGGAAGTCCACAATATTTTCTATATATGTAAAGATTTAATTTTATATAGTCAGTAACTTTGATTTAACTTACAAGTTCAGTTTCAAAGAGTAAAATTGATAAACTATACCATTTATTGATTGATATTTCATGAATCAATTGAAATATTTAAGACAATTAAAAATATATTGACGCCCATGATGTATAAAGCACGTAACCATAATTTCAAAGTATTTATTTTTTCCCACAACCCCTTCTACTTGATACAAAAGAATAAATATGAGGTATAAATAAGCGCGTGGCGTAGTAAACTGTATATAAACTGCAAATCAACTCTGCACATACGCTATTTAAACAATAAATTTTTTGCCTAGCGGCCCGAAAGTGTCACTTTCTCTCCCGGGGCCGGTTTGAGACAGTGTCACTTTCGTCCTCGCTAGGCAAAAAAATAGTATAGGTACACACTATGGGAAGTAAAAAAGAATGCTTCAGATCGCATATTTGTCACCGTCGCCTTCGGTTCGGACCATTCTTACTTTTCCTCCCTAGGTGTGTAATATACTATTTGTATATCTTTTAAACAAAATAACCTATCGAAAACAATTTAATATACTAACCTTCTAGGTATACGAAAAATAGAAAGTTCTAGATGTCAAAACCTTTCTATAATCCCCAATGGTACACATTGTACACATATAATATACACATATAATAAACGGAATACTTTACGTATAATCAACTGACCGCATAGAGCTTTTATACACATAGCAGATATTTTGGATTCTCGTACTAAAATATAATATATATATATAAATTTTTATTTATATTTATTTATAA
>UELV01092777.1:0-10102 GCA_900490015.1 Megastigmus stigmatizans
GGGTGGGGGGAGGGGGGGTTTATACGCTTCGAGGCACTTCCGGAAGGACTGTCGCAGTGACTTTTAGACCGATATGTATAATCAAATGTCTTTAATTGGGCGCTGCTGCTGCGTTATTGTTACGAATATGCTGAAATCGATTTGGGTTTTGTGGATGATATAAGTGAATTTCATGCTGTTTTTTTATTGCGTTTCGGTTTTTAATAAAGTCATCATAACATTCATAATGCTAATGTAACAGCTGGGCATACATATAATCATTCCAACTTACATCGCAAATAAGAATTTAAGAATAACAGATAATTGTGGTCAACATATAAATGATGTAGTTCTAGTATTCTAAAGATGTTTTAATCACAATATTTTCAATACTCACGCTGACATTGAATCATATAATTATTATTTCTACTAAGTTTTAATCAGTGTGTCTCGAATTATATTTCGATCGAGATCATTTTTACATTGAATAAAAAAGAGAACGATTCAATTAAATATTCACCAAAATATACCACTTGGTATAATTATACATTGTTAAACATATTATGTAGAGCGCATTTTGTATGTAGGGCTGCAGTGAAAACATGTCCCTCGCGAAGGAAAAAAAACTCCTCATATCCCGAACGTAATTTTGGCCTCTCCAGTTCAAGTGGGCATACTCTTTATGACATATCTCTCTAAATTTATACCATGCGTGGAGTTTGCTGCGTCCAAAGTTACATTCCGAACGCAAAGTACATCGCTCGTCAGTTGTATATAATGGAATGTCAAAGTATCGCGATCCCTTATAATATTATTTCATAATTAAACACTAATTGTATAGGTATACAGTTCGCGAAAGTGTACAAATGTTCCGATACAATATCGCTGCTCAAACTCAATTTGATTAAGCAATCTTATAGTAGCGCAGAAAAGTGTAATATTAAAAACCGCGTGTAGCGTCGCAATCACTTCCACGTCCCACCGTCCCAAAAAAAAACACACACACATAGACGCGGGTGTAAATTGAATCGAATCACTCTTAACTTGGCACATCCTAATCCAAAGCTATAATAAAAGCTCGCGGCCTCGTATATAGTCGGTGCGGTAAAGCTTAATTGACCTTGAAGACTTATATATATATTCTTTGCGCGAACGGGCCTCAGCATCTCTCGCTCTCTTCCTGCCAGCGACTTATTCAATCTTGGAGCGCGCAGATAGCCTAAAGAGAGAAAATCCCATAGCTGCAGCAACAACGAGTCTTTTCCCTCTAATCCCCGGTAGTAGCGAAATCCACTTGGAAAAGAGCGAGTGTATAGCTGGGCGAGGAGAGCTGCGGATATAGCGAGGTATATGAATTAAATTACGCTTTAATTTCGCGGCCATTTCCCTTTACTTTGGCGTCGCCAACACGCGCGAGAGAGCCGCACTCCTCCGCGTGCAGGCGGGATCCGCGAAATACAGCGATATACTCGCAGCAGCTGCCGGGGGGAGAATTTACATTTTAAATTGGATGTACTTACACCGGCGGCGACGGCCGCGATACCGGAAAAACGCCTCGATCCTATATACCTACGTCTGATGAGATAAATTTTCCTCTTCGATTTCATTGCTCCGCTGGCTCACGTGTACGTATGTGTATGCGTGTGTGTGTGGCGTCCTGTGCATGTAAATTGCGAGAGGTTCGCCTTTACCGAAGACATAGGACTGCGGGGGTGAGTTTTTTTCATTTGCGCGCGCGAGTTCCATCGATCTGCCCTCCTCTTCCGCCTTTATATATACGATTCGTTGCTTTTTCTATATAGGAAATATACCTGTTATTTTTTGTCGCAGCGCAATCAGAAAATGCGGTGCAGATATCGATTTAAAAATTGTAATTTATTACAGTGTATGTAACAAAGTGTATTGATGATGGAATTATAGCTTATATACAGTGTGTAGACGCATGCGAAGCATATTCCGAAATTCCTGAAATTACGTTGGATCGCGTGCAATATATAGCTCTCGGCAGCTGGTATTAATCACCGGTCTTGTTTGGAGATACTAAACAAATAATTTAAGCTCGGTATTGCCTTTCTAATAGCACGTGTAAAGCAAACAATCATTATGCATTATTATTGAATTGTACTAAGTTATAAAAAGTGTAGAATATGTACATTAAAATATTTCATAAGCTTTAATATCAGACGTAATTGAAAAAAGCATCGGATAAGAGATGTGGATTCTACCTGCACTCATTACAGTATCATGGCTTTAAATTTGCCCAGAATTAATTAAGAGACCTTTTTAACGCTATATTTATCTTTCTCGCTTTACATGTAATACCTTAAAATCTGCTCTCGTCAGAGCATGCGATGACATATATATATATATACACAGAATATATATTAAGCGTGAGTATGACACCTCGGATCAGTTTGACACACGTTTCCGCGCAATCTTACAAATTTTAATTTTCTCCCCCTGCGAATATCCCTTCGTAATTTTTGTGTACGTACATACCTTAGCTCGTATCGCAATTAGCATAATAAACTTCTAACGGAATTAAGATAATTCCTGCGCATATCCCCCTATACTGCCGGTGTTATTAATTAAACAAAATTCACGTCTCTCTAGTCTTGCGGGAAGGGCTTTGTTACAAGTGCTCAACGCCAGAGAGAGACAGAGAGAGAGAGAGAGAGAGAGTAAAAGTGCTCGTAAAAATTACCTTTCAGGAAGAGAGAAAAAAAAAGCTGCACACTCGAGCCGCGGCCACTCATTTTAAGCACTGTGTATACGACGGCGCGCTCCGCCGTTACAACTGCGTTCTTCACTCTTTATTTCGCTTTTTTTGCCTCTCTATCTGCCGGAATTTTTTTCCTCCCTCTCGCTTCCACCTCCGCAAACTTTTTTCATTCGTTTATATGCCCCTTTGTGGATTTTGTCCCCGCGCACCGCCGCTTTTTTTATACTCTGCGCAATTTGTACAAATGCATTTGTTTCGACGTGCGATGACTTTTCCCGAGGCCTCGATATGCCGCACGTCCATCGCGACGATTTTATTGTTATTTGTGTATTTTTTGATAATCAGTGTAAAAGGGTCGGTACTTTAATTCCTGATCGATATTATGCTGATTTTTGAAAAATGAAACTCGCAAGGCTTTTAAATTAAAAGACAATACTTTCTATATAGATGTGTTTGCAAATAATGAAAACTTAATTAAAAGTATAAGTTTCAAAAGTTTTACTCGACTACATAATTATAGTATCAACCAAATTTCAAAGCTTATATAACATCATCAGCGATTATAATTCACTAGCCGAGCGTAAAAAAGAGTTGAGAACAATATGCATAGTCTATAGGTCATGTAGGATCGAAACTATTTTCCCAATTAAAATTCTCCAAACAACGGGGGTCCATCGGAGTCTTGCGAGCTTCGAATCGGAATCGACGTTCGCATCAACCCCCACATCGTCCGCACCGGCGACGACGACGAGCCTCCGAGCGAAATTCCCCGCTTCTTTTGGTGGACTCTCGGGGAGTTCCGGGATGACTTGGACGCGCGGCCTATGTCGGTCGGAGTTCCGCCGCAGATAGTAGCAAAAGTCCCGGAGGAACTGCTACCGTACGATCGCAAAGTGCACTTTCCAACCTATCCAACCTCCCCTTTCGAGTCTACTGCAGACGTCTCCCAACATAGTCGCAGCTACATAAGTGTAATACATATAGGTATAGCGCGGATAGTCTAGGATTTCGTTTTAAACGCGTTTTATCGATGGATCGTCGCGTCTGGCTAATGAGGCTTGAGTGGTGTTTTCGTCCCCAGGTCTTGGGGAGAAAAACACGTTAATTCGAGAGGCTGCTGTCGAAGCGTTTAAAAGACGCGCAAGCGGACAAGGAGTAGCGAACTGCGAGACGGTAGAGATTTAAGGGGAGATTCTTCCCGAAGACGCTCGAGTATATATATAAGTTATATACGCGTGCGGAGGAAAATATCGCCTTGGAGCGACTAGACGATTTATTGGACTGGCGGGCAGAGGATTTTTCCTTTATTCGATCCGTGATTAAGTGGCCGCTCTTGCATTATTAATTTACTTCTTCGGTATGAATACACGCGCTTAAGTGGTATTAATTACCTTGAGAAGTAAGTGCTAATATATATATATATATATGCGCGTGGCCATAGTCGTTTTTCTTAGTCGACAGATTTCAGCACCTATATTATACGAAGAACGCGCATATCCGTATAAGCAAGAATTACCACGCTTCGTTCAGCGCAATTTAGAATATTGTCGAAAATATATAAAATTCATAGTGAGCCAAATATGTTTTTAACAAATAGGTGCAAGCACTGAAAACTTCAGTTAAATAAGTGAGTCGTGCATTACGTCGTACAAAAGTGAAAAAGTATAAATGTCGAATATATCCCAGTGGTACAAAGCCCGAGAATTTAGAGACACCGCGATATCGGACTATATAGGCAGCTATACTGCCGCGACTTTATAGAAAATCTAGTAGGGCGAAGCTCAAGTGCGACGTGAATTCAGTTTTCGCGACAGTCGTTACAACGACTCTTGCCGCGAACGTACGAAAGAGGCCGTTATACCAGGGCGAGCAGGGCGCCAATAACAATTACGCCAGCGTCTCCGCAACGATCGCGCGCTTGCTGCTGCTGCTGCTGCTGCAGTCCTTTTGTTTCTCGAATTCCAACCAGCATCACGGGACTGCGCCAAAACCGGCCATAAAATCCTCGCGCGCAGTCCGCCTATACCATCGCTATGTGAACTTCGGATCGTCGCGCGTGTTATTTCGTCCGATGCGGATATATAAAAGAAAATAAAAAGAACGAGCGAGAGATCAGAAGAGAGAAATATTTACAATTCGACGCGTGCATCGGAGTGCAGAGTGGATATATACGCGAAACTTTTCTCCTTAAGCGCGTTAAAGGAGCGGCTGCACGTGAAAATAAGCGCGCGGAAGAGGAGATATATAGAGGGACGCGCGAGAGCTGCGAAAAAAGAGCGGCTGAGAGAGAGAGAGAGAGAGAGAGAGAGAGAGAGAGAGAGGAAGGTATAAGAGAGGCCTCGGTCGTTCAGGCGCTGGGACCAGGGGAGAAAAAGAATGCGAGAGCAGAGGAGATAAAAAAAGGAGCCGCGAGGTATACCTTCTGCTGCGCACGGCAATAAGGAGAGCACGAGGTGTGCCGCTGCCTCTATACCGCTTCTGCTGCTGCTGCCGTTGCTGCTGTGTTGCATCGGCGTCTCCCCGTGTCGAGCAGCTTCGGTTACACTTGTAAAAGGGTTGTCCTTCTGTGTTTATCACGGTGTGACTTTTTATACTTCTGAGCTGGTGCTGCTGCTGGTGTTGGTGCCGCGCGCTGCTTTTTTAGGGACTCGGCCGCGCAGCTGAACATTTTTAAAAATCAATCTGCTTTTATTGCGCCTGGCGACTGTAATAAAAGGGGGATAAACTCGAGCGCGTCTTGATGAAATTCTTACAATTCACAGTGCCTGATGCAATTTTCCTTTTTTCTACATCTTGTATATACACTGTAATTTAAGAACCACCGCTAATCGCGTTTGCAATTGTTTGGATTTGCAACGGCCCTTTTTACTTTTATTGTTATTTCTATTCTTTCTCATTGTTTATTTATTTACTTATAATAATGTATGATGAAGCATATTTTAATGTATGCCATTTGCACCTATAGATAAGCTAAACTCTTCAGAAATTCTTATGTGCATGTAGTACACTTGATTCAGACGCAATCGTATGCATTGAATGCGCTTGTAATTATTTTAGGCCTTTCTTTCCCAACAACTTTTATATGCTCATTCCCAAAGCATCCCGTGTAGCTTTTCGATGCGAGAGAAAGCATTCCTTTAGTTACTTAAACGACAGATCCCCCGAAAAAGAAAGAGGCAGCTCCAATTTTTTCACTTAAGTCTCGTTTGGTTTATCAGCGCCTCGTCTCTCGAGGGAGAGAGCGCAGAATTACGAGCTCCCGAAAAAAAAGTCGAGCCTCAGCCGCCAGAGTCGCGCCGCCGCCGTGGTAGCGCGTTCGCGCGGGCGACGAGGCAGCAAAATCTCCGGCCGAGATCTCGATAAATTAGTTGAAAAGCCGAGAGGCGACAGAGCGAGAGAGAGCGAGAGAGAGAGAGAAAGAGAGAGCTGCAAGAGAGGAGTGAAGGGAGAAGAAGAAGCGGACCTGAGAAGACGAGACAGGTCTACCAGTTAAGGCTGTGAAACGATCGACAGCCGGCGCGCGAGGCTGTATACCTTACACGGGACCTACCCACTGCTCTCGCTCTCTCTCTCTCTCTCTCTCTCTCTCTCTCTCTTTTTCTTTCGCCTGCAGCCAACGGCGGTGTATCGTCTTTTCAATGGCTGGCTGCTTCTGTGGACCGTCGGTGCAGAACAGACATCGGCGTGGGGCATCGTCTCGTTACCCATCTATCGGCTCTCCTTCGCTGCGGCAAATTAAGGAGAAGATGCTGGACTGGCAAATTTTCAGAGATCTAATTTCGTCGTTTGGCGTCTGTGATGAGTATAAAAGTGCACTCGAGACACAGAAGTTTCGTAACTCGGTTTACCGATTTTTCTACAGTGCACTTTACACTTCCACAGTATATATAGTAATTGCATAATGTGGACGTGCAGCTTTGACGTAGTTGTACAGGTTTATCTACTATGCTTTTGAATTCTTTTCGAGAGAATCGTTAATGTGGTTGGCTATGCGATTGTAGTTTTACCCACCCCGGTAGGCTTTTAAAGAGAAAGTACTCGCAAAGCAAATATCAACGTAATCAAGTAGAAGATTGAAACGAGTTGGGCATATAAGAACATGGGATTATCATCAGAAGCGTCGGATTGAGAGGCACGTCGTGAAGAAATTGCCGCGGCCAAACGGACACCGTAATTGAAATATTTCAGGATCTCCGCGGACTAAGTCGCGCTCGCGCCAAGAGAGATTGCGGCGAAAACGCGGGAAGGGAGAAAAAGTGGACTGAACTGGTGTGTGTCGCAAAAAACGGGCGAGAGAAAGAGGGAGAGAATAGAGAGCACACCTGCACGGGGATATGTCTAGCGCTGCAAAATAAGGCACGCGCCAAACGAGTCCCGCGTTCCGGTAGCTTCAGCAACTTTTCTCTATACCTACTCTTCGTATGCCAAAGTTTCTAGCGATGCGAGTGCAGTTCTTTTTCACAACTATTGAATATTCAGGTTAAATGACTAGCTTTATCTGCTCGACAGGAATTCAAGTGTAAAATTGTCACATATATACAGAGTATTTTTATTGTGCTTTAGCAAACATTTGATTTCCGTAAATGAATCGTTATCTATACTGAACTTTATTGCTTGACTAATTAAGAAAAAGTTTCTTTGACAAACGAGAATTTGTCAAAGAAACTTCTCGCTTTGTTATGAAGTTCTGTCAAAATATATATAATTTTACTTTTCACAGTCCGCATGCTGGTCGCGACTTTCTATTTTTAACATTGGAAAGCGAATCTATCGTATATGCAAAATGTAAGAAAACGATTTTATTAAAGCAGACAAAGATAAAAATATAATTTACATTCTTATAACTATTTGTTAAATTTAAATATCCGGTTTCTATTTATATTACACTCGAGCAAAAGCTCATTAATACTTGGCTAAAAAAAACGCTAACTTTTTGAAGAAATGCCAGCTTTCGCACATCCGTACAGTTTCACTTTGTTGCGTACACATCGCTGTTTTGCAATTGTCATTTTGGTCAAATATTAGAATATATAATCTTTAGCGTTATTCGAAACATATCAGTAGCGTTACACGAAGAAACGTAATAAAAAAATCTATACTTTATATATCTACAAAGGAAGGCTGGAGGCAAAGAGAACGGCGGAAAAAGCTCCTTCCTCCCGCCGCGCGTATTGCCAATAACTTCCTGCCATCGCGTATATATACCGAGAAGCAGTCGGAGAGCGACCATAGGCGTCGATCGAATCCGCGCGCACACGCGGGGCAGAAAAATTCTAAAAGCGGCGGCGAACGGCATAGCTTTTAACGCGCGCCTCTCTTTTTCGGCGAGTCTACGACTCACACACGCATACACACACGGTGAGCAAAAGGAGAGCAGCAGCGCGGCGGCAGCAGAGGCATTAGCGTCTGGCCAGTGTATATATACGGAGGATCAGAGAGAGAGAGAGAGAAAGAGAGAGAGAGAGAGAGAGAGAGAGAGAGAGAGAGAGAGAGAAAAGTGGTGCAGCAGCAGCAGCCACACGCGTCTCGCGTGCTTCTCTCGGGCAGACCGCGTGGCAGCTTCTCTCGTGCCGTAGTCCGCAGTGTTGAATTTATTTATAAGTGTAGCCGTGCACCGACTCTCTCTTTCTCTCTCTTCTGTGTATATAGGAGCGCGCGTTTCTTCTCCTCTCTGGTTGAAGCGAGCGTCGATGCTAGACACGCAATTTTATCTGTACACTCGTTCTCCCCCTCTCTCTCTCTCTCTCTCTCTCTCACTCTCTCCCTTACGCACTTGCTTGCAATTCTTTCGCCGTTCTCGTTTTCTCTCTGGTGTGCAGTGTCGAAGCTTCGACAGACACTGCGACGTTACGTGCAGCGAGGCAGCGACTCGTCCTATCCTCCATGCGCTAAACGAAAAATAATGTCGTGGCTTATTATTCTTTTAGTACTTTCCTTGTGCTACTGCTACTGTTGCGGCTGGGTAAATGTTGATTTTGCGCAATTCGACGCGAAAAACTATGCGACCCCGCGGAGGACGTGGTTTCCGCGAATTCTTAGAGTGGACTCTCGTGTATAATGTGGCTGCTGTTGCAGAGGTAAATTTCAATAAATATCAATTCGATAGTTCGCTCGATGCGCAGTCGGATGCACTTTGCTACTGTGCGCACGATCAAATAGAGGAAATCTAATTAAAATAGGGTACTTATAGCGATTTCAAATAAACTAATTAGCAGTGGCATTAATTAGTGCCTTTACGCGGTCGGACCATTGAAGACAAAGTGCTGGTATAATTGGGCTCGATGTGGTTGTTTGCAAGGGGGCCCACTTCATTAATAAAATATTCCACGACGCGCGAGCATGTTAATTCAATTAACTGCTTTATTTGTAATTGATAGATTATCAGGTGCACATGTATAGCATATGCAGTACTTTGGTAAAATTATAGTTAAATAATGAGCTTTATTAGTGATTGCTTTGATTTTATTACGCTTATCGATAAATCTGAGCAAATAATTCATTCTTGGGAAAGACACTTAAATGTATCTCTCTTTATTGAAGGTATTCCATGGTGGAGGTGAAGGTAAATATAGGGAGGAAGAGAATTTATATCCTTCAAAAAATGTACCGCTCATATTACGACAATATTAAGAAGATACAGTTTTTCAAATTGCGTCGACTATATAAAACGTCACTGTAGACTTGGCATATCCGACTGTATTTATGCCAATAAAACCAAAATTTAACGCGTATTGGCCGCGTCAGCGATTTAAATACAATCTTGATCGCTCGTATCCGCTCCTTTATTCTTATATTCCAGGGGCCATTGTGTGTACCAGGGGCAATAAAAGCTGAAAATTCGAAATGTTCAAAAGTAATTTACAATACTTTCAAGTTAAAGGTTTACGATAATAATAGTACACGGAGAAAAATACTCTCTTTAAAATTACTATAATCTTCACTAATGGCGAGACAGAGTCAAATTATGAGAAACTTTACAATAATTATAAAACTTATTAGCATACATTCAATAATTTCCGCAAGTCCTGACACTGAAAAATGATTAGAGTAGTAACTAAAAATTGCTAACGTGTATACTAAAAATTATACGCAGTAAAATTTCAATAACTTTATTTTTTAATTTAGTAAATAATATTATGAATTTTGCTAAACAGTATAGTAAAATCAGTTATTTATATACTAAAAAATATTACTTTTGAAATTGGTATACCAAGCTTTTAATATTTGATATAAAGTATAGTAATAATTTAGTAAGTAGATGCTAAATCTATGTTTTCATTTGTTCAGAAATCGCGAATATATGTAAAGGCGCTTCGCGATTGTTTTTATGAAGGTCACGTGACGACAAGCTGGTCGACTCGACCAGGTTCCTCGAGCATCAACAACAACACTATACTCGCC
>UELV01092778.1:0-16997 GCA_900490015.1 Megastigmus stigmatizans
TATATATATATATATATATATATACACGTTGCGTTTCAACACCGCGAATACACAAAAAGAAAATGAATTCACTTTCACTTTCTTTTTAAATAGACATTTTTCTATATGCGCACTTCCTCATAACGAAGTGTTTCATGTAAAACTCATTGTAAATTATATGAAAATTATAATTATTCACGACTTGAGATTGGAATCGAAATAGGAGAGGCGAATATATTTAAAAATAGGTATTATACAGATAAAAGCATTCCGAGCTGCGAGTCAAATTAAAAGCCTTTATACTTGCCGTTTGCTACGCCGGATAAACCCCCCCGTACTCTCTCGAGAGGCTTAATAAAAAATAATCATCGATTTGCACAATAAAAGTAGGACGGATATATGTATATACACAAGCAGACGTAGAGGCGCGGGCGAACAATCGCGAGAAATAAAACGAGGGAGGTAAAAATAAACATTGTTTATGACTACTTGTCTTTTGTCCGAGGAAAAAAAGAAAGAAAAGTATCAGTGCGCGCGTGACGTTCGAATGATCCCGTTGGCCCTCCTCTTATCTATCCTATTTTTCCGCGTTTACTGCCGTCAGCTATAGAGAGAAAAGAGCGTCAACCTCGGGCCTCGGGCTGAGATAACAAATAAAAATATACCGATATTGTCGTGCGACCGTCATTCTATTCGTCACCTGCGCATTTTTATATATATATTTGTCGCTAAAAGCTCGCGTAACTCGTAATCGGGGACAAACGATTGTAAGAATTTGGGAGAGAGGAAAAGGAGTTAGCGATGGGACCATTATTAACGTTGGTCTATATATATCGATCCCTTGGTGGGACACCGAGGCTGAGAGACCGCGAGCGACTGAACCCGTAAAAAACGCGCGAAGATAGACATTGGGATTCTCTATATAAATATTATTTAAGACTCTCTTTGTTTGCGTAGCTCGAGAGAATATAATATATACGAGATGTAGCGATGTGGTGTCTGCGCAGGTGACGAGGAAAGAATGCAGGCGCACGCGATTAGGTTTGTTTTGGTGTCTGCATTAACGAGCGCGGGGACATATAATATATGCATCGATCGTCAAATTTCGATTATTCGACACCTTTGTCGATTTGAAACGTTATCGGTATACTTGTACGGGACTGATAATAACGCCCCGGGTTTTGAATGTCATTTTGACGGTGTCATAGTCGGTGTCGACTGATAACTTCTACAATTTGATCCCGATAAATATTTGAACTTGAACTCTTTTTATCTTGCAACATTTATATGTTTTGAAACTTGAGATATGAATGGATTATCCGTAATGGAAAAAAAATATAATGGATTTTAAATATGATCCAACGGATGTTTCTGCTACACTTTTCAAAAATAGAATATTCAACGTCCTTAAATACTTGATTAAAAATCAATATTGAAGAAAAATAAAAAAAGGCGTACCCTAGATCAATTGTATACCTTTTTCAATGCATCTCAAGCACAGAATTACCCTTGTCATTTCTTTAACGAACTAAACTAATTTTTTAATTTAAATTCTGTTTCAAGTCGCGTAGAGAGAGATACAGAGAAAGAGAGAGAAAGAGAGCCTCGAAAGTCACTGTTAAAAGGAAAGCAGAAATAGAAGCTTTTGGCTCGCGCGCTAATGAAAGCTCTCTAAAGCATCGGCGATGAAACACATTGATTTACGGTATAATAATACTATAATGGAGGAGGGCTGGCCTTTGAGCGCGAGGCTGCTTTATCATCACTGAGATCGCTTGGGGATCAGACCCCGATCGATTTACACACATATATATGTACGAGAAGGAAAAAAAAATACCACACACACTCTCTCACTGACTAACACGCGCGCGGTCAGAGTCGCTTTTGTACTATCACATATAATCGCAAAAATCCATTCGGTTTTTTCCTCACTTTGAACTGGTGTGTGGGTGTGTGTTTGTCATACACACACACACACACACACACACACACACACATCGCGTTCGCCTTATTTTCTCGTCATTGCAAAGAATGGCAAATCATGAAGGGCCCTTTTACGAGGTACACACACGCACAACTAGTTCACTAAGTATATACGGAAATTCATTACATAGCTGCTACAAATTAGATACTATACGCGCAATGTAATATCACTTCTAAATTATAATTTGCCGCAAACTTATATGTATATCTGTACGCCTTATATCGTTATCATTGTCCAAGAATAATTAAAAGAGAACCTTAGGCGCTCGTCTGTTTTTTCCTGTCGTTAAAAATTTTAACATCCTCAACAGTTAAGATATACGTCGAAAAATATTCACTTACACTAGTGTCACGTCGAGGAGATAAAGAAAAATAAGTTTTACCCTATAGTCATAACCGCGCTCTTGTTTTCTAACTTCTCGCTCGGATAAACTACCTATATAATAAACAAAACAAAAAACCGAGGATAACATTGTCAAGAGTTATCCTATAGGTAAAATTCCATTCAGCTTCTCGGGGATCAAAAGTTCATCGTATACTCGCACGGATATCTTAAGACTAAACCGTAAGTTTGATCGTCACCGGGGAATGTCGCGCAACGTTCCAATTTGACCAGAAGATCATCGTCAATGTATGAAAAGAAAGATCACGTACTGTCGGCTATTGAGATTTTCACATTTACGTCGAGAATTCGCGAGCGTGCTACGACAATATAGTCCACTATATATGGAATTCCAAAAACTCGCGTTGCGTTCCGCGATCGACATCGATTGGACTCGCTAATGGGAACGAGAAGGACGAATATATATAGATAAAAATAGAGAGAGATAGAGATTGACCGAGGGAGGCGTTTCTTTGAATCCAGTACTTTTCCCTCAAGAACATTTGCAAATAGCTGGTGGGGTTGTTAAATGAAACTAGGACTGACTGTTAATCGATAGTTTCGATTTTTCGAATGTTGCTGAGATAAGCGCGAAGTTTTTTTTCGTTTTCGTCATCGCGAAGAGGAATAAAAGTAAAATGCTTTTATCTCTGTGTGTTATTAATAGTCTGTGACTTTTTATTCCGAGAGTTGGCAGCTCTGGTGAAATCGATTTTTTTTCCGAATCCGACACGTGCAGCACATGCAATTTGCTGTTAGAAAATGAAAAAAAGTATATTCTACATACGAGCAAAAGATCGAGCGAATGACGCATTGTTTGCAAGCGTATATATATATATATATATTTGTGCATAACAATTTTGCAGGAAACTCTGGTTTTGCATTTGTACACGGAAACTGTTACAGCCGCATAAAAACGTATAAGCATTTTCGAAAAAGCCAAAAAAATATCTCTTATTCAGCACACGAAATGTAAAATTCATAGCGTTTTTTTTTAAAGGGAAACACGGTTTGCGCTTACGGTTTCCACTATATATTTCAAGTGAAATTTCCACAAACTTTGTTTTCAAAAAGTCAAAAGCTCAAAACTATCAACATTGTTTATATTGTAAAAAGCTATACATGCGATTCATCTGCAAATGAACCTCACATTTAATTGTCGAATGAACTTACAATAGCTTTTTAGTTTCATTGAACCGCCGACAAATCCATTGAGCCACTTTTATCGAGTTTATTACTGTATATACAAAAATCAGTGAATTTTGAAATCACTAATAACTCTCAGAGTCATGAAAAAAAAATTTGAAAAACAGCAGCTGAATGAGATTTGAAAAAAAGAAATAAAATCAAATAAATAAATAAATTCACGACTATAGTTGAGCTGGCAGAAATAACGTGCCACATAACTGTGTATAGCTAAATAAGATTCAAAGGAACGTTTCTCTCGTCGCCTCACTTTACACGCGCACCCACACACACACACACACACACACACACACACGCTATAAGTGCGACTCGAGCTCAAAAGAGAGAGAGAGAGAGGGGGGGGGGAAAGAGAATAGAGTCGATTGTATTAAAACCCACAAAAGCGTTGTATTTCTCTATTTCTGTGTGCGCGCGGTGTAGGCTGCGCATGTATAGATTCAAGGTGACAAAATGACACGACGCTGCACGTACCATAAGCATGTATATATATATATATATATATATATAGAGGGAAAATATCGTCGCGAGCTTCTCCCCCCTTTTGCATTCATCCTCCCGCTCTCTCCCTTTCGCACTCGGCCCAAGTACATATATATACACAACGAGCGCACAGCCGCTCTCGGTATAAGTGTGTCCGCGTATGTGTGTGTGAAAAGAACGCGAGCTTAAAGCTATATATATCGATCGCGCGTATGTAACAGCTGCAGATAGGATATCGCGCGCGCGCGTATATGTATATAATATTCGTCGGGCTCGCGACGCGCTTCACACCATCTTATAATATACCTCCGCTTGCCTCCTTTCTTTCATATATAGCTGTATATATATACTTATACAATATGCAGCTGCTTGTCTGCACACGATCGCGGCGGGCATAGGCAAACCGCGCGGGAGAGCATGAACGCAAACAAAAAAGATGTGGGTACTTATAGAAAGGAAAGAAAGTGAGATGGCGAGAGAGAACAAATAAAAAAAAAACACATTTTCCTCTCGCTATTTACACATTGTCATTGCGCGGGCTTCGTCCCTCACGCTATGGTCAGTTCGTGCCCGTTGTTATTATATATATATATAGCTGCTCTCTTGGATTTTCTTCCTCCTTCTCTCCTGCTGTTGCACACACGCGTATAGCCAAGACGCGCGCGCTCGCACGAGAGCGACGACGATGTAGCTGCTGCTGGTGTCTCTATACACACATATATGTATACATATATATAGGATGCATGGGAGCAGCTCCGCGGCGGGCCGTTCAATGGATTCCCCACGAGGATCTACGGCCCTGTCAGCCGGTGTGCTGCTGTGGCTGCTGCGACGTCCCGGGCTCTCCTTGACTCCTGGATCCGCTCGGCCCCGCCGGATCTGCAACAATTCCACCACATTTTTCACCTGTCCGTCTTGGGCTATATACCTTTTTTTTCCAATCTCCCAAGCTTACGTATAGCGAGACGCGGGGACCGGAGATGGATATAGAAGGATATATATCTCGTGTATCGATTGAATTTTAAAACTGCCTCGTTTAGATTGGGGGAATTATGCTGGGATTCGCGTAAAGAGATATCTCCGAGAGCGATTCTTTTATTTTTATAAATCGGAATGATTATATCGCGAATGTCGTTGCTGATTTAAAACAAGTCGTTTCGAGTTTAATCGTCTGACTAAACCGCGTCCCTTCTCTACTTGCGCATAATTATGCGGTTGCCTAATTATCGTGTAATTTGCAGAAACTCGTTTGTTTAAACTGCAAAGTCGATATTGTCTCTTGTTAGAGAGAAAAAAAGGTGTAGCAAGTGACATTTTGATAAATAAGCCGACTCGAACTAAATTATTATACCGTTTAAAAGGTGTTGCTCCAATTTTTACGATGTTATACGAATCCTATAGCTCGAGCTTTATTAAATAATACTGGAGGGCCTGCTGACCTTAATTGTAGTTTTCGTGACTACCCTGTACTCCAATTAAAAATTTAAGAGACAGACCTGAGGGATAGACCCTATATGGACATTTAGACATTTTTTAACAAACAATTAATGGTATAATTATTTCTAATAATTAATTAATTATCGACGGTGTTAAAGCTGTAAGTTTTTACATGTTGTATACGATTCTATTCTTGTACGTTAACCTTAACATTATTACGGTATAATTAATTATTGTAATGTAAATACAATTTATGTATATTAGTTTTTAATTCTATCGATAAATTTAATAATTTATCCTGCTCCTCAACATATATTTAATTGATACGTAACACTAAAACTAGCCTTCTAGCAACGATTAACGGGATATTGTAGTCCTACCTTGCCGATACAACAATACTTTGCATATTTTGGTTGCGGTTTAAAATCTACTTGGATTTATGCAAAATGAAGATATCATCAAGTACTTACTTCTTAGAGCCATAATCTACCATTTCTCAAAGTTTCAGTTGGATATTTAAAGACTACTGGAGATGGCATGTCCACAAAAATTTCAGTAGTCTTTAAATATCTGGTTGAAATTGTACGAAATGTATTATTCAATTTCCTACGGTAAGATAGGACGATCACATCCACTTTAAATAAGGTTATTCATCAATATTTTCCCGCAATTGATACTATATTATAGTTTTTCAATTCCCCATACAGTAGCCTGATATTAAAGCCTGCTCATTTGTACTGACGTTCTTAAACGAATGTAACTTATGGATCTAGAAAGTGTAGGTACCTATCGTCTAGCCGCAAATAGATTCATGTTCAAATGTATAAAATCTGCATATTACACAAATGTAAAAAATTATGTATCTGTATTTTATAGCATAATAATAAGAATTTTAATTTAAAAAGAAATAAGTCAGCGGATGATTGATTTTTTTCTTAAATTAGCAATCAGCTGAATGTTGCTATGAATGAAAAATGCGTTACAAATGAAAATTGTAATTTTCCATGCTTACAAAAGCTAATAAATAATACACGAAACATAGCAAAAAAAAAATAAAGCGAGGATAGACAACAGCGCCCAGCTAAGTGGTTAGCAATCACAGGCGCTGCTTCAAATTTTAACCGTCAACTATAAGGCCTAGACCACAATTACAAATATATAGATGAACAAATAGGTTTTAAAAGAAAGATATTGAAAATCGGGGATAAAAAAATGCACATTAAAAAATAAAATATATTATTTTCTTTTGTTCGGATTTTGCGCAAGAGACTTTTTTAGAAATGGGAATTCTCTGAAATGCGCTGATTAGAAGGAACCTATTTTTATACGTCACGTTTCGACGCGTAATTTGTATTGCACAGAAAATTCTGTTTTTCACAAATATTTTCTTATTTTTTACAGTATCAGAACGTAAAAACTTTCTTTTTCCATAAAGACTTTACATATATTATCTTTATTTAATATTAAAAACGAAAATCAAGTTCCAAAACTTTTCGTCATCAGTATATTAGAAATGATTTTATCTGTGCCTTTGATCTTATTTGCGATAGGATTTGACCCGAATTCAGGCTTCTAAATTTTCGACCACATTCAGAGATCATCATTAATTTCCAACAGCAGGAAATCGCCGAAACGGCTGCACACGGGACGAATAGAGAGGACATCGCCGCGTATGTAAATGAAACGCAGTCGGTCGGACTACCCGTGTGTGTACCTTTAGCGGATTTCCAATCGAGTCTCATGGAGATCATGGTATACCGCTGCACGCACGCAATCTAGATGAGAGAAACCGAAAGCTTTCACGATCTTTGTCGTATTGATAATTGGTCGGACTGATAATGCTAATATCTTGTTTAAACAAGACACGGCAATATAAAATTTCAAATATCTTATCTTCAAATATCTGCGTCTACAAATCTTTGTTTAATGTCTGATTGATTTAATAGAATACGAAGTTCGATCAATTGAATATTGTATAGTAAGTAAAAGTTTTCAAACTAAATTACGTCCCTTGTTAATTAGAAGGATTATGCGTACCTTACGCTTTTATGTACTCCTATATAATTGCTATTACCATCCATTAATGGTGAAAGTAGGGATATTTTAATTAATGTCATTACTTACAGTTTGAAACTAAACTCTAATAGAGTATACTAAATTTTGCAGTACAAAATCGAAACTATACTCACTATGATTTACACGTCTTATCAAATAAATTTAATACATATGCTTTTTCACCTTTTTAACTATCTCCTTTTGCTAAAGAAAAACTCGAGCTTATGTCCTTATATTACAGCAAAGAACCCGGTCAGGAGAAATCGCGTTTGAACATTATCCAAGTCGTAATTTTGTATATCTTTGACTTGCTGCCCCGCGCGGGTATAATCCTATTCAAGTTTCTTAACAGACCAACTCGAGAGTTAATCCCGCAGAGAAATACAGGCGACATCGGGCGACTACATGTAGGTATTAGGTAGAGGAGAGGGAAAAAAGAGAGAGAGGGAGAGAGAGAGAGAGAGAGAGAGAGTATACGAACTCACCAGTGGTAAGGGCCTCGAGCTTCTCGGGCAGATCGGCGGTGCCCGTGTCGGCGTGCTCGCCAAGTATGAAGGGCATGGCGTTCCTACGCCCCGTCCGACCCGTGGACAGGAACGCCGTCGAGCCGTCGCCCTTGACTACGCTGTAGTAGATCTCGCCGCCCGACGCCTCGTCGGGACAGCCGCTGCTGGTGCTGCAGCTGCCGCCCGGGGTCGCGCCGTCGCCGTTGTTCTTGCAGCCGCTCGCCTCTGCTCCTGGCTCCGCCTCCGACTGCTTTTGCGACAGCATTCTCAGGGCTGCAACCCACATTTTGGACTGTTAGGTGTACGTTCCGGCTTGCAGCCGATCATTTCGAGACTGTGTATATTCGGAACGGAACATCTCTCATTCGGAACGTATAGTTTCAACGCTGGACAAGTCCAAGGGATAACCGCTTCAAATATGTTCTCTGCTGTTTTTATCTTATCTTTTATCGAATTCTGGAGTTTATGGAGATTTAGTATATTTATACTAAGCTTTAATGAAAATTTTGTTAAATGTTTATCTAATAATTTTTTATACTATTATATTATACTAAATAAAAGTTATCAGTTGAAAAATTGACTATTGTAATTAATAACCATCTGATAAACAATGTATATCTATTTGATACTATGTATATACCTGAATTCCGATTTCCCAGAAGAAGCGTACTATATTAAATTTATAAGCAAAACTATATAGGCCGTGCTATAGGCAACTTATCAGGAAATATATTGTCCCGAAGTATTGTTTGTAAGGCGCAGTGCTGAACACTTATGTAATTTTTTTCTTACTGCAGAATCCTCACAAAAAAAAATGTAAATTGTTCAAAACTATTTTTCGCGTTCGCTTTTGTAAAAATTCTTTATCCCGTAAAAACTTCAACTGTATCTATAGTATACACTGCAAATATTACCTTATAATATTTTTCACTTTGCCAAGAGCAAATACAACGGAACTGCTAGAATACACTTTTCTGGAACTCCGTTATTTCAAAAACTTAAATTGTAGTAAAATTTTGGGAAAAAAAAAATCTTTTAAAAATAAAAACATCATTCTCGAGTCATTAATGAGATATCATACAATTATAGCTTCATTTGTATATATTATATATATATATTTAAATAGTCTATAAATTATTCATAGTTTACAACAATAAAATTTAATTTACATTATATTAATTACATTTTAATGATGTATCAAATTGGACTTGTTCCTGTTGAAACTAAAGATTTGTTTGTTCGAATTTTGTCATGTAAGTTTAAATAAAATTAGAAGAAAAAAGATTTTCGTTCTGCATATTACATGATTCAAAAATCCCTCGAAAATTTGTCTTCGCTAAATAAAATATTATTTAATTAGGATTAACTGTATAGGTATCAAACTTAATTTAAAATGTAAATACTGTCCTCAATAATAAAGCGCAATGAATTTTTCCAGAAATAAAATCATGATTATTTTAAAGTTGCATTTTTAACTATGTCAAGCGCTATAGATCTCTTAGATTAATCCTGTACAATAAAAACGCAATGTTTCACGTACAAATCATCTTTTCCGTGCGCAAATCGCGGCCAGTGCGACACAAAGTCTGTAATTACTTGAAAATAGGTTTCAACATTTCATTGCGACCTCACAATCTTTACACTGACTGAACACTCTTTAAGCGATCAAATGCATGTTTTTTTTGTAAAGTCATTCAGTGTGCAGTTCAGCATTACAGAGACAATATTTACAGGTTTAAATGCATTATTTTAAATTTGTATAAACTTGATGTAGTTCAGTGTTGCATGCAAAGCTCCACTTAGTGAAATTAATTACTGCAGTTATGCAAGGAATCTTACGCACCATAATAGAGCTACTACATTTTGTAATAATAAAATATATTGTTACTCGAAAGCACTAATATTACGGTTAGTATAAAATAGAAATTAGTAGCCATTCAATTACTAAATTATTATGTACAAAATTAAAGATGTAGCGCTAAATTTAGTACAAATTTAATCGATTATTGCTTTATTAATTCTTATTATAAATCGCACACACACACACACACACATAATCCTATTTGAAGTGTAAAGTAATATTCACTTTACATAAGCATGCCTATTATTTAAAATGTTGTCATATACTTATAGGCAAACGTAGCTTCTCAAACAGCTTTATGAAAGAATTAATTTTTAATCTCCACTTCCTCCGATTTCAATATTTGAAATCTCAACGCCAAAAACCGAGCCACTGCGCCACACAATAGTGCGCCTCGGCAAATAATTTCTCACAACCTATGTACAATTGTCGTTATTATACATTGTTTAAACAATGCGAATATATCTTTCTCATCTAAAAGCGGGCACGAAAAGCAAGGACAGCATCAAATTAATTGCTTCAACTTCCAGGCGAGTAATTATCCGGGAAATTGAATAGTCGTAGGACCTTCGAATGCCAGGTCGGAAAAAGCAATTATTAAAGGATGATGAGGAGCAGCTAATTTTGTTCCGCGTGAAAAACAGGCTTCTGTCGCAAATGCGCTTTAAACAGTATAGAGAAGAAAGAGCCTGCACTCTATATCGGTTCGCTCTGTGCGTTGCATAACAAGGTTAGTGTATCGTTACAAAGTTTATCATTGGACCATAGCTTGGCTGATTTAGTATGCTTTTTAACGTCGCGCGGAGAGAGGACAAACCCCGCGAGACACGTTTCGGAGCTAAATCTATGCGTTGCTTTTAGTTCGTCTCAAAGACTTCGAGGAACATACTGGCTAATACCTGCAGATCTGAATTAGCTATAATTTAAACGCAGGTATATACGCAGCATTATAGGGCTAATGTTCCAACCTCTGAACCTGATTTTCATTCAATGGTAAAAAGCCGTTTTTTGTACAAATGGTTATAATTTAATGGCTTTAGCTTTTTCTAACAAATCCTGGCTACTTAATAAGCTGACTTTTTCATTCCCCGATATAGAATCTGTAGCATCAAAGAGCATATTTTATATTACTGTAGATATATAGCTAATAAATGGAATGCTTTGATAATACCAATACTCAAACCGTATTTGAATTGACGTTTCTTTTACAGATATTGGATGTGAAAAAAAAATCAAATATCGGATATGAAATGTAATACCAGTGCAATATGAAAATAATGTTTACATTAAAATGAAGGAAGCTAAGCCTACTTTGCCTGACACTGATTATTATTATTGTACGAAAGCGCTATTATATCGATGTAATAATTTACAATTATAATTGATTAAAGTAAAACTACATTCGAAACTGTGTCACGGATTATACTGACGGTCAAAAATATCGGTGCTGCAAAAAAGTATGTGCAAGAATACAACTTAGCAGTGGGTCGGTAATAAAGTTATCGATTAATATCTCCATCTTAATAAACAATAATATAACACCTTAGATATTCATCAGCTCATCGATAGCTAAAAGTGTATCAATGAATTATTGAAAGTTTATGATATAAATATGGTTAAAAGAGTATTACACAAATATGATTTACTCATACTGTGAAAAAGTTAAATATAAACATTCAGAACAGACTTTGTATTAAATCAAATATTGTAACTCAATATTACATTTTCATTGTAATATAAAACTAAAAAATAACAAATAACTAGTAAGTAAGATTATTTGAGTTATGAATTTGGAATATAAATTTTATCAGGCATTCTGTTAGTTCGGTTTAGATTATAGAGAAAATTTATTCTCAGAACACCTCAAATAAGTAATGCTGATGACAGTTAAGGGTTATTATAATTTTAGCCATATATATATATAGCATTCATTTCAAGTGCTTTAAAATATATATTGTATAATAACAGTATAAATTATACACCAAAATTGGGGCATATCAAAATAAGTGCTAAAACGTCCCAACAATACACATTTATTCTCATAATCTTATGGGTTCCATTAAAATGACGTGTGTTCATTTAAGAACAGTTTCATTTATTCTTTGAGAAAAGTTATTTTATTATTACCATTCCTCAAACGATCTACGAGAAATCAGTGTTAGTCTAATGAGTAAAGAAACAAGTATTGAATTCTCGCGTAAGTTCATATTAGACTATTACTACAAGTCACTATAAAATATATAAAGTTAATCTATTTTAGTAGGTGTGTAATAAAAGCATTCTAAAAATGTATCGGAGGATCAGGAGATTGATAAGGCGATTGACTTGAAAGGCTTTAAAGTGGATGAGACGGTATTAAGCGTGCAAAATAACTGAGTAATAGCGAGATTTTTATTTATTCCGTACTTTGATATAAATTACAGTCTTATATGATAGCACATTTTCAACTTGTTCGATTATCGAAAATAAGTTGAAATTATAAATAGGTTGTTGATCTGCTTATCGTAAAATGCGATAGTGACTTTGACGTAAGATAACTTATATAGAATGTAATGATGAAATTAATGAAAAAATATTGTATTAAATTTACAGATTTTTGTTTATATATGCTGCAGTTTGATATGCTTAAACCGTAAAAAAAGCATTGTACCTACATAGTGGAATTTAAATACATAAAAGTAAAATATTAGGAGATATTTTATAAAAACTATGAGACGGAAACAAGTTGTAGACAAGGAAATTGGAGAATTTTAATTAAAAATAAGTTGAAAACATCCAATTTGAGCTAAAAAATAACAATTTCAAATATTTAAGTTATTTCAATGAACAGTAATTTTATTACAGGGGGTATAATATATAAAAAAATAATAAGATTACTTTTTTGTAAGTTTAAAAAATTGTCGGAATAGGTTTCAGAATTAAAAAAAAAAACTTTAATAAAATTTCACGACGTCGGTCCACCGCTGTATATATACAGTTTCCTTTACAAACACAAGAGAACGTCGCGCGTGCGCAACAAAGGAATTTCCGAAACTTTCCGTGAATTTAACCGAATAGAAGGAAATTCAAGCCATCAAACTGCAAATCGGAACCAGCTGCTCGCCAAAAGCACGAATGCCTTTACGAAACATGCTATTCCTCTGAGAAATCAAAAATATTTTTCATATTCTTCCACAGAGGATCATCCAGGATCTTAAAGTAGATGTGCGAGGCGGACGTTTACCGTGATTGTCTCTTCTTGTATACATACAGGGAGGCATCGGAAAGATGAAGATCCGCGGTGATGGAACGAGGAAAACGAAGGCATGAAAAGTGAGAAAGAAAGAAAGAGAAAGAAAGAGAGGGAGAGAGAGGAAAAAAAGAACGTGATCCGACGGCACCGAGTGATTAATTTCGAACAAGAGAAGATTGGCCCCGCGCGTGCTTGACAAATAAGAGGAAAAACAAAAAGGGCGTCGCGTGCGCCTGAGAGGAGACTATGGAGAAGAAACAGGAGCGAGAGGCGTCGGTGGCTGTGGTGGGACAGCGAAAATGTCAGGCGCTCGGGGAGAGAGAGATAGAGAGAGACACGAGATGAGATTAAGGAAGCAAAAATAATGGCAGGAGAGAAGTAGCGAGACTGACGTATAGTCAGAAGAAAATGGCGCCGCGCGGCTTACGCTCGTCCAAAGGCCGCCGAGGTCGATTGTGTTGTACTCACGTGAAATGTTGACCCCGCCTTTGATTCATTTTTCAGGTCATCCAGTTTTTTTCAATTCAGAATCGCGTTCAACTTTCGTTCGCCCACGAGGTGACAGCGAAAGCTACCACTCCACTTTTTAATTCGCAATTATATCATCGCGGGATTTAAAAAGTTGGCGAAATTTGCGTATATTCAAGGATATCCTTCGCGAGCTATCTTTTTATGGAAATTTTTGCTCGTTTGCATGAAATATGGATGAATTTCTCTCGGCGACGCAACTTTTACAAATTTTTTCACCCCTCCGAGCGACAGGAAAATTTCTATGGGAGTGTGGCACGCCAGTGGCGACGAAGTCGATAGACGAGTACCTGGTAAATAGTATGTTTTTTCAGAAATTGAGGACACGCTGTATATATTGGTAGAAGCTATGCCGTATTCTTCGGGCCAATAGTATCAGTCGTGTCAAGTCAGCGTTTGCACAGTAATTTGAAAAACTACTCGACTTCTTTTTATTGCTTTTCGATAATAGATATAGGCCGTCAGGTAAATAAGTTTTTTAAATCTACGAAACTCACCGTTTCCCAGGAATAAAAGAAAAAAAATCAAAAAAGCATTATCCATTTGCCATGAAGTAATTGCAGCTTTGATATTGATCTTACTTTCGTACAAACGAAGAACACAATGGAGTTATTCATTAGTTTGATTATAGCATCGAAAAATACACTACAAATACAGTGTCAAAACTAAGAAGAAAGACTACGCAGCGCAGAGTATCCGCCGTACCACAAAAGCAATTACAGAGTATAGAGTATAACTGTGCCGACTTTGCTTCGGCCAACAATACGCGTGCGAACGTAAGCGGTGTCATAGGGTCTAAAAAAAGCACTCGATCCTAATCAGCGCAACAAAAGCGCAGCCGCTAAAGAGAGTGAGAGAGAGAGAGAGAGAGCGAAAGAAAGAGAGAAAAAAAGCTTAGCCGCGACGAAGCGCATCAAACGAATCGAATCGCAAAGTTCTTTGTCCGTCTCGCAAAGTATATAAATCAATTGATTCGCTATCCGATTACAATTGTTCCTCTTTCTACTACATAGAACTTCGCGCGCACGCGCCATTTCAATCGTCACAAAGGATCTCGGGAAAAAAACCAATAACAGAGTATATAGGAGTATAGACACACGATCTTTATAGGTATATAATGTGCGGTAGGGTTAAAAAAAACGAGCGAGCGAAACACAAGTTAATCTGGCTGGAAAAATATAAAAAGAGTGAGATGGTATAGAGAAAGTAAAAAAAAATGTGTGAGAGAGAGAGAGTGCAGATGAGGAGGTGTCTGTCTGGTAGGTACCTTGGGTGCGGGGCGGGCGCTTTCTTCGCTTGCACTTCCTCAACTTGCCTGCGACGGGTATGCCGGCTCCGGTTGCCGGTACTTTCTGCTGCTTCACCTGCACGCTCGTCATTATTACATTACATTTCTATTTCTTTCTTTTGTTCTTTTTCTCACCCCCCAGATAAGGAGTAAGAGACGTACGTATGTGATGCGTATTATTATGCTTTTTGCTTTTTATGTGCGGGGGCGCGTGTGAGTCTCATTTCGCGAAAATTGACAACCCCCCTATACTCTTATTTTCTCTTTTTACTACTTGCGCGCACCGGTTCACATACGCACACACACACACACATCAGGTGAAAAAGAGAGAACCGGAGAATTGGCCTCGTGTACATATATATAACGAGGCTCGATATTCTTTTTACGTTTTGGAACTTTATGTGCGGCGGCGACTCTCTCGAACTGTTCTTTTTTTTATATTTCAGATTCTTTTTCTTGATACAGTTATAGGGGCGAGCTGTTATATACTCAGTGCGCTGTTGAATTTACGGTTAGGTGGCTCGAAAGCTTTTTTCCGTTCTCGCGTTTATTGTGCGTAATCTTACATTCGACTATATGCTCGCTCTATATCAAGTTCTTTTACTAATTAAGGACTCATTGGAAATTGGCATCGAAAAGCTCATTCGTAATAAACAATGTTAAGAAAACAATTGTAAATAATATAAGGTTGACTTTGCGGTAAACCAACATTACGCACGCGCTTAAAATCATAAATGATAATGGAATATCATTTGTCGACATTGCGGTGTCACACACTTTTTTTAAGTGAACCTTACCATCAACTGTCGGTCAAAAGGCGCATTCTTTGCAAGAAGATACCTGTATATTCTTAACATTTTACCGTGAAACAATAAATAGTCAATTCAATGAATTTTTACTTCATAAAAAGTGGATTCAACTCTTTACGAGTTACACTCACTTTTTGTCTTTTAAAGAGTAAACTTTTAATAAAAAAATATAGTAAAAATTAAACGTGGATGTTTCTTTAAAGCAACTTAAATAGATTCTCAGAACATCTATTCCAACCTCATGTATATTAGCAGTTAAATATACAAAGAATATAATTTAATATTTATATATGCACTTTTTAAATTTGTAGTAGAAAAGCGGTAACTAAGTTACAATATTACAATCCTCTATCTTAACATGTAGACATATAATTGTTAATCAATGACTGTAAATGAACACGGAAACACAGTTTCCAAGCGGTCGATACAAGAAATAGTACTTCTTCAGGTTTTTTGGACGTACTATACGAATTCGTATTTTGTACTGTAAATTTAACTTCTTGTATGATTCATCGCCTTCAAATTGCAAAACATTAATTTATCACTATATATAATTGGACATTTTCTTAATCAGACAAACTCGATATCCATTAATTTTATTTTCCGAATTGAAATTATAGATTCATGCGATCGGAGCACGTCGAAGCCCTCGAGTAAAAGTTTTAATCGAATTTCATTAAATATAAGTGGTTCGCCGAGAAAAAGGGAACAGCCCCATTGGGGATTCAAAGTCACACGTGATGATAAAAATGGGAGTAACGACTTGGATATATACATTTAAATGAAAGCATAAAATGATGTCGAAACTTATATAATACATATTTCCTTATATATGGGTTGAATCGGTGGCAGCAGCAAAAGGGGGCAGCAAAGTTTCCCCAGCACTATACACAATTAAAATAGGATATCGCGGTGGCGCGCGGCTGCGCTTTGTGCCGAGCTTTGTGCCGCGCAGCCAGAAGCCACTTTAAATCCCACTGTATAACTTCCTGTCTTTTATTGGCGAATTCGCTCTAGCCTTGGCGGCATCCCCGGTTACTCCTCAAGAGAGAGAGAGAAGAAAAAAAAAATAAAAAGTTTTCAAAGCTCCACACGCTCGCGCGCGCTTCACAATATACAACTATACGCTGTCGAGAATATATGCTCTAATACTCGTATATAAGCGCGGGCCTGAATGTGTGTGTGTGTGTGTGTGTGTGTGTGTGTGTGTGTGTGTGTGTGTGTGTGTGTGTGTGTGTGTGTGTGTGTGTG
>UELV01092779.1:0-10141 GCA_900490015.1 Megastigmus stigmatizans
GTGTGTGTGTGTGTGTGTGTGTGTGAGCGCCGAGAGACCGTGCAGCATAGCTCATTTTGCGCTGCAATTGCATGATGATTCGCGCGAGACCTGCACGACGCGTCACGGAGTGTCTGGGTCTTACGAGATATTGTTGGCTTTGCCGCAGTCGGTTTTCCGCTGTTTTATTTTACCTGGAGGAATCGACTCTGTCTCTTTCAGTGAGAGAAATTATGCACGTTGTATGAAACTATGTTTGGAACAGTGATAATGAGATGATAAAAGTGAGGAAAACGTTGAATTCTTAAAATAGATTCCTAAAGGTTTTATTTGCCGAGAAAGGAAATTCTTTCTAGACATATTCTCCTTGTAGAAATTACATTTGCTAGTAAACGTTCCTCAATAGAAAAAGTTCCACTTCCTACTAGTATTCGATATAAAATACCAATTTGCCACGACCAAATGTACCTGTTGCACAGTTCAAATAATTATTTCAATTGACTGAATTATACTTCTCCGATACTATATCTAAGAAATTATTTATTCATGACTAATGTTGAGTCAACGCTTCAATAATTATCGCTTTTATCTCCATTGATACTGGTTTCGTCCTTCTTTGCACGACCATTAAACAAATCATTGCAATACATACATATATACAGTAGTACGTAAGTTATTAAGCCTAACAAATGGCTCGATGGTCCAGACAAGACAACCGAGCAGCTGCATCTTTTCCACAGTGTTAGCAATTAATCCACTTTTAATGCAAAGTCTTATATACTACACAAGTCCATTAAATACCAGTTACATTGATCGCGGACTCGTACGCCACACGTATCATCCTGATATTACGTAACGGATTCTGATGAGTCCATATAGTGATTATCCATTCACACTCCGAGAGTCACAGTATAAAGAAAAAACAATGCAATTACGCAAACTCCCAGCTGGTTATTCGTCACGCAGTCTTCGCACCGGTTAAACGTGTACATTCCACGTGCTCCAACAATAAGTGCGCGCGCCACGGAAGGCTGCAAACCTTTTTCTCACATTCTTTAATTATCCCTGTAACATTAAGTATATGTTTGGGGCGGACAAACGAGTCTAATGCTACTGTAAGGTGTTGGGAATGGTTTAATACAAAATTAATACGGTATATATACCGGACAGTTGGCGAGCTAATTGATCATGCGATGGTATCATTGATATATCGCCTCTACGGTTATTAACTTATGGAATATTAATTCTTATTTCAAGTGCATATTATCGGAGAGGAAATAAATCTTTGCGCGAGGCAGCGCCTGAAGGAATATCCTTTTTCGTAGAATTAGAAGGCAAACACGTCTCGGATTATGTTCGTAAAATTATTTTCCCAACGAGAAAAATATGTAATGAGTTATAGTTTTTCCTCTCATGAATAATCATTTACAGATATAATACATATTGCATAAAACAATCGGGTAAAGATAATTTTATAAAGTTGTTTCGAAACTATAACTCGATCCCTGAAATTTGAATCGGCGAAACTTTTTCAAATATCAATACTGTATGGAGGTAAAACTCGAGCAATGACTACGATATATATATATATATATATATATATCGTAGTCATTGTATACATATATATATATATATATATATATGTATACAGGTGTCGCGTGAAACAAGCCGACCTATATATCCAGAATAGAACATCCGTAACTTTTGGTCGCGTCCTCGCAGACTTCTCAACCGTAAAATTTCAGCCCATCCTCTCACATATACGAGCCTGCAGACTAAACGAACGATAGCCTTGTAAAATTTGTCAACGCGCATCTCATTTGGGGAAAGCCTCGCGCGTCAACATGGTTGCACTTCGCCGCGGCTTCACCGTCTCTCCGCTCCTCTCCCACCCGAAACTCTGTCCCACACGCTAAGGGAAGGATGTGTCGAGAAGAAGAAGAAGAAGCAGCGCAGCAGCAGCAGCAGCAGCAGCAGCAGCAGCAGCAGCAGCAGCAGAGTGGGAGTAGTCGAGGATATCGCGTGTCACACCCCGTCACCTTGACGCGTCGGGACGCAACCCGACACCGAAACGCGAATGCTTCTCTCGGGCGCGTACACGTTATATCCTTTATCCATCCACCCAAGCTTCTCAGCCCTCTGTCCTCCACACACTCACTCACACGCACACGCACTCACGCTCCTCATGCGTGTACATATATAACGTACAAGTGTGAGGCATTAGACTCTCGCGTGCTGCTACTGCTCACCTCGGCAATCTTATTAGACAAGTTATCCAATAATGTGACTGCAGTACGGGAGACGGCTTTTCAAACATTTGGCAATTCAAATACGCTAGTTTATGCCCGTTCGTTAGTAATTTCGCGCGAGCGGAGCTTCAGATCACGCTAATGCAGTTTAACAGTTATGTGCACACCCGACATCCTATAGGTGCGTAAGTGGAGTGTGGGTGTGTGCAGAAGGGGTGTCGCGTGTTCTCGTCTCGGGACTCTGCCGAGGCTTATATAATGCTGGGATGTGAGGACGAGATACGACGAATTGCCGGTGTGGCAGGGAACTTTGGATGCTCGCGAGGCTGCGGCTAAATTTTTTTAAGCTTTCGTCCGCGACTGTAATTTGATAAGTTACGTTCAGATGGGGTTCTTAACTGAACAATGTTTTAAAGAAATATTTCGTTACGATTGTACTGGCTTTGTAAAGATGACTATTTCTCTCGTGTAACTTCTTCTTCGTGTCGGCTTCTTATGCCGGGTTAGATTATTTATAGTGGAAAATTGGCATGATGTTTAAGGAAGAAACACTTTTGAATTAATTTTGGAATCTATGAATATAAAATAATTGACGAGCCTCTCGCAGCTATCATATCACAGAAATGCCTCACGTGCGATGTGCCTCTATACCAGCTGGTTATATCATTGCACGTTATATCAAACGGTCTAAAATCTTGGTGTAAATTACCTACATTTCATAGTCAAATTACAACATGTCTTTACTATTAAGTGAAAAAAGTTATCGGCATGACATTTATGAAATCAAGATTTTTGAATTAATTTTTGAATCTAATGAATGTTTAATAATTGACGAGCCTCTTAATTATCATATCACTAACACGTCGCGTGTCTCCAAGTATAGACTGAGACCGTGAGTGTGAAATATTTCATAATCATAATTGCAATATGTCTTTGGTAGGCGAAAAAAGTTTAGCTAAATGATTGTTTACAGATTATAAGAAGGTGCAAGAGAAATATATCAATGATTCTTTTTGATCAATTGTATTTTGAGAATCGTATAATTTGTAAGTACTTGTTTGTGAAAAGGATGGGTACCCACCTGGACTATACGATTATATAATTTGAAAAGGAGCAATATTTTCCAAAAAGAATCAGCCCTCTAAGCCTAAGGGAAACTGAGATGTGCCTTATTAAAGTTCGAAATGGATAGTATATAATCTATAGGCATACACGTTTAGTAAAAGAGTTCCGAGTACATCCAGACCTCAATATCTATAGATATACTAGCCATGTCAATTTTTGAACTTTATCGCAGCATATCACAGTTTCTCTCAGGTCTACACAGCTGATTCATTTTGGAAAATATGTCCTGTTTTGTTATTTACACAAGCATGTAGTTAACTAAGGTTTATTATTCCGGTCAAATTACGTATATCTGCAGTGGGCATGCTTGGTTGATCAGTTTTAATTCCATTACTACAAGAGCGAGCTCGTGATATTGATTTTAAAATAAAAGCGCGCACAATGGATCTAAAATAATTCAAAACAAATGTTTATTTTTGTAATAAACTTTATGCCTACTAAAAGGTAAGGGCTGCCCATATCTCACTCTTTTATGTATTGCGTATAAAAATTTTCAGTGCGTTATATAAGTCGTAATAGGAGAAAAGCTTTCCTGATTAGAATAAATAAAAAGGATGTTTTTGCATAGCGCAATTTGTTTTTATTATCATTCGTTGTCCAGACATTTTGCTGCCAGCTCCTAAAGGAATCATGCTAATCATATTTAGTCTAACATTTATTTTGTATTCAACCCATTAATTTCTTTCTTTTTCTCCTTCATCCGGAGTTGCTTTCATATTGTAGCAGACAAATACGAACGAGCAAAAACACAGAGTAATTTTCCGTATGAGTACGCGAGGCCAAAATAGATGCGTGTTTCAAATGTGCGTGTGTCACATTAATGAACAATGTGGTCTAAAACAATCTTTGTTCATGCAAGCGTAGAAAGAGTTTTGACTGTTGTGAAAAGTTCTGGACCGAAATCGAGAAACTTTTTCATTTCTGGAAATTAGTCGTGAAAATTTTTACTGCTATACAAGGGGATTTGCAGCAATCGTCCGGCGCGTTTTCATAAGTATCCATTAAAACATTTTTATACGCCGTAAATTTTGTGCGCTTCTAAACTGAAACTCTCGTAATTCATTTGTTTATACTACCATTTCAAATTAGAGCTAAACGTTTGAGTATTTAATTTTCGACTCTTCTCTCCATGCCCGAGAATAAAGTCGTAAATTAAATCTTGTTAATATTGTTGAATCGATATTGTTGAGTATTCCGAATGATTATTGCGACTAATTAGCGTCAAAAAAGCTCGACGGGACTGAATGAAAAAATGTTTTATTACACTTTTATCCAAAATTAGATCGAAATTGTCTAGTGAGAAGTATTAATTCAGTTGTCACAAATTATTAATTAAACAATCATTGTTTTTCATGCAAGACAAGGTCATATCTCAAAAATCATTAATTCTGCTATTTTAAACTTAACGTAATTCATGCGCTCAATTAGAGATATCAAACATCGCTTTAAATTATAGTTGTACGTTTAAGTACTTAATCAACGAATTTATTTTATTTCAAGGATGCGCGATGTATAAACTAATTTTACTAGAGGGTTAGTGGATTAATTAAATATTTTATAGCATAGTAGTAATAGATTAAATGACCCGAGCAAATCGTTATTCAAATAAACCTATAAATAAAATGTCGCGCGCGAATAAAAATAATGAAATTATGCTCCTGCAGGCGTCATTTGACAAAAGCATAAGCGTGCTAAAAGTTAATTCCTGAAAATATGCGATTGTCCGGGCCGTCAATGGTTTTACTAGGAAGTAAGTCATCTGCACTTTTTCATCGGGCAGCTCACGGAATCGTAAAGTATACGTTTATAGATCTTTTCCCACGACGACAAGCGAGTCATAAGGTATGCACCTCGACGATGCATAAAGACAGCAGCATCACGTGCCATTGAAATATCGAATGAATATTCAGCAGTAGCGCGCGGTGCGAAAAAAAACAGCAGGCGCTTGAATATCATGAATGATATCTGATACCGGATCGGGAGCAATTTCATAAATTAAACGCGCCCGGAGATTATTATACTCACGCGTGCATTGCCGGTGGCATATACAGTACATATATATTTATATATATCGCAGATGATCGAACGTAACAAAAAAAAACAAGAAGTAGTCCACTATTCTGATGATTAAAATCACAAAAGGCTTGGGCCGATATATTGTTTTTAATCAAAGCTATATACGGGAGAACCTGCAACTATATATAAAACCAGGCCAACGAGCGAACTTACGAGTCATCGTCGCGTTCTCTGAACAAATAAAAAACAATCAAAAACCAAAAAAAAAGCGTAGAATGCGAATACTGGCAGGGGGTCCGCGCGTGCATAGCCACGACGACGAGTCGTCAAACGGCAAAATTGAAATCTGCAAAAGTTGGTCCGCTCTTTCTCTCTCTCTCTCTCTCTCTCTCTCTCTCTCTCTCGCATTAGCCCCCATAGGCATCGCTCTATTTGTTCTTCGCGAGAGAGGAGCAAATCCGAGACCTTTGGCATAAAGCGATTACCGAGCGCGGGAAGAGGGGGACATAGGCCCATGTACACACGCACGCACGCACACACAAACTCCACCTCGCGGCGCATAAAAGCGGACCAAAAAAGCAGCAGCAACGCGCGCTATAGAGAGAGAGAGAGAGAGAGAGAGAGAGAGAGAGAGAGAAATCACGTCAACGGCTCTCCCCCTAGAGTTAGCGTGTCAAACCCCCCGCGGCCACTCTCCCATAATACACAAAACTACGCGCCCCGCTCTCTTTTTTCGGGACGCACACGCGCGTCAGTGAGGGAGAGAGAGAGAGAATATATGTATATGTGTAGGGAGAGAGCTGTGTACGCGGAGTCGGCAGATCCGCGGAGCGGATAACGCGAGGGAGCGTGCTTTTTTGAAGGATATGTGGAGCTCGGCTATATTGCGAGAATGGGAGAGAGAGCGCGCCCAGGGTTAGAGAGAGAGAGAGAGAGAGAGAGAGGGAGAGGGAGAGAGAGAACGATGGACATTTTTTTCATAACTTTAATGGAAGCGTCAGCTCGATGCAAAACTGTATATTTCTTCTCGCGCCCGGCTATACGAGCTTGCACGATGCACGTGAAATTCGTGTATATATTTTTCGCATGTGTACGTGTGTGCATAGGGCAGTATCGCTTTTGTATAAGGTGCAACGATATACCCGATTTTTAATGGAAAAAGGCTTCGGCATTGTTATTTTTTTTTCGAGAGGGGGGAGTTAGGAAAAAAATCGTCAGGCTCTCTCTCTCTCTCTTTAAACAATGGAGAACTTTTCGATGGCCGCGGTAACTGTATGCGAGGGAGATAAAACAAAAATTTCATTAATGTTTGCTAATGTTGTACCCGGATGCGCGTGTCTTATCCCTCACGCGAGCTTCTCTGCTTATAGTGAAAATGGAATCAACGCGAAGAGAGCGCTGTAATTTTATTTTCGTTTTTAGGTGTGCACTCTCATTGTCTAAATGTACGATTTAATTATCTTTTCAAGGATGTTTCTGGGATTCTGGTCTGGGAAGTCATGTCCGATTGTGTAGAATTTGATATCTGCACTATTGACGATTTCATTATGCGGAATGGATATATAAGTCTAAAATGTTAAACTTATTACGAAATACATTGCAGCATTTGCAATTATCGATTTTGAAATGTAGAACTCACTACGCTCGAAAATAAACAATATTTCAGATTAAATCTCTATTCTCACACTTTAAAGCTACAGCTGGTGTACTAAAAACTTCATTCATTTATCGTGCACCGTATTTTCTGCAATTATTATAAACCATGATTTCGCAAGATTCTCATCGTTGCATCACCTCTGATCAACCATCAATAACAATGCATTGCAATGTATTATTATTAGAACGCTCGATTAAATTATACCAATATAAAAAAAACTGCCGATCACTGCGTCCTTGATACACTTTCCAACTGCTAGATGGAATCGTAGATTAGCCTTCACAATAAACTTAACCGTCAATCGCTTAGACTAATAAAATCTCCGAGTGTCTACAACAATACACATCGATAGCTGAAAGATTTTTCCATCCGAAAGAATTTAATCCATCAGTTTTTTTTGCCCGTGCACATTAACTCAGCTCCATATGGTATAAAATTATATCAATAAATCCGATTGCATATTCATCCGAGCAGCTTCCCATATGAATGTCTCTGTCGCGCAACTTTTTCCCCGCGAACTCGCCGATCAAACGATAAACCTCAGGTTTCGTTCGCGGGCACGAACACTGCCAACATTGCACACACTATATACCGGAGACATATACGCGCACAAAACAGCATGACAAATGCTATATGACCGAGAGCTTCACGGCAACGGCGCAACAAGAATTTCAATTAAACGTCGCTGCACACAAAGAGAAAGTGAGAGAGCGAGAGAGAGAGAGAGAGATAGCTGCGTAGAACATCTGACCGTCGGCTTTTCATTCCATCCTTCCTCTCCCCACGTCTGTCCACCCCTTCAACTCTATTAACCCCATCCTCACCCCCACCCCTCCGATCACTCCTTAATTTTCGAGTTTCTCTCAAAGCCTCGTGAAACCGAATTCCCAGCACCCACTCCAGCACCGAATCAACGCCGCGGCCGATCTATAGCGGGAGAGGTTGCTATGCTGGCCGTTCCTTTTTCATCAGTGTTCGACGAGCCGCCAGTAGCACGTTGGTATATGGCCTTTTTCCCAATGCGCCCCCCCCCCCCCCCCCCCGGAATTTATAGCTTTTATGGAGTTGCTGCTGCCTGCTTTTTAGCTTCGGCTTCGCGAAATGAGTTTAACCCGGTCGCACGAAATGAGTGAGAAACTGTATGCGTGTGTGTAGGTCTGTGTGCCTGTGTGGGAGAGCAGAGGCGCGAATTTTGCGTAAAGTTTATACACATAGCGGAAAAAATTGTCAGTTTTTTTCCTTGGTTGTTCATACAAGTTAGCACATACGAACGCAAAGTAAGGGAATTTGATCCTCGAAAGTCTGAAGAAAGATAAAAAGTTAAAATTTGACTACTCTTACGGAGGTTTTACTTAATTCCCCATATGTACTCAATTTTTTCCTATACTTTTACATACTAATATCAATTTTTAACAATAAATATTCTCTAGTTCGACTTAGACTTACTTTGCTATGTGCACGAGATTTAAGAGTGAAGATTTAAGATTTATATGTTCTATATAGAACTCGACTCAGTTTCAAAATATACGAAGTAGACGTAAACTTATACTTAGATTTTCTCGATAAAATGCTCGATTTACCGGTATACAGTGGCCCAAAGTTTGTTTTTTATGAAATCCAGTTTTGTGGAAGTAGTCGAGAGCTTATTGATAAGAGATGATTACCGACCAACACAACTCTAGTTTTGTGATAACGCAACTTGTACTTCTATTTTTACTGCAAGACGAATAAGCGACAGTGTAGTTCTGAAAGTTACATGGAATTCGGTTATTCTCATGGCTGTCTCCAAATTATTTGCATGTCAAATATGCTTTTTCTGGGGCTATGCGTGTGGCGAAAACTTGTAAATGTTCTGTTTTATTGTAGTGCCAAATAAGATTTCGAAATTGTTACACTTTCAATTGATTGGATTTTCTACTTCTCTAAAATCATTTATTTTATTGTAACACCCATCTTTTCCGTGATGAAATGCATTGTACTTATTATGGTATACGAATTTTTAAACGTAACTTGGGCATAAGCGCGTTTTCTAAATTCACAGTGTCTATTTATAGGTTGACCGATCTGTCGCCAGTTTGCGCATAATCAATATTTTGTTTAATTCAGTTATATAGAATGTCGAATCAATCTAAGATTTGGAACTTAATTATCTGCCAATCTAAAATTAATTGGAAACCGTCTGAATATCAAATTCACGGATCTCCTCCATCCCAATTAGACGAGGTAAATCTGAAGTCCGTATAACATTGCCATTCCAGATCAATTTATATCAAAAGAAAGATTTTCCTTTCACTGTTTTTCAATCTCTCAAAGCGATTGAATTGAATTTGTAGATAAACCAGACCCATATACATTTAAAAAATTCCTTTAAAAAATACTTTACGTTTTTAAACACTATATTTAATATTATACAGATATTAAAATTATCATCCTAAGAAGAAGAACCTTTCAATACTAAACACTTCGATTTATGAAAAATAAAAAAAAATAGAACGGCCCATCGCCAAAGTGCTTTAGTCTATGTTTCACGTATAACCGAAAAAACTGCGTATTTTTATTTCATCAACAATAAGTAATAGCCTCGTAAAAATAGATACGTGCATCTCAATTAATTCCATTTCAATATTTAGCGTTGTCAAATATTGTTACACAGCCGAAAAGGAGAGAGCTCGAGCTCGACTAAAGACAAAACCATTAGTTCAAAAATTGTTTTTGTTCACTTATACATCCCGTTATACGTCCATCCCCCGTCAATCCCCCTTAAAGCGCCAAAACACAAACATTAAAAAAGTACATGCATGCAAACGAAAAAAAGTGACAACGAGCAAAAAGGACAAATCGTACAAAAGATCAATCACGAAATGATTTCCTGCAATGATCAATAACCCTAATAAAAAAAGAGTGCGGCGACAATCTCCGCCGAGCAAAAGCGACGCGCAGCGCGCATATGGGTAAATAGAAAATCTGATAATTCAAGCGAGTCGGTGAAAGGTGTCGGGGCGTTAAACAGACAATTCGAATTGGCACGTCCGCATTTCTTTTTAATTGGCAAAAAGGGAGTTACACACAGTACTACACAGACGTATACGCATACACACACACACACACACACACA
>UELV01092782.1:0-21063 GCA_900490015.1 Megastigmus stigmatizans
ATATATATATGTGTGTGTGTGTGTGTGTGTCTATGTGTTTAAGTCCGATCGGATTACTTTTTTACCGCGCATTTTCGCAAAGGATTTTATATATATATTGACCTTATGGGTGCAAATATTAACACTCGGTGCTGCAGGCGGGCTTTCCCCGGCAACCGTATAGTTAATCGCTCCCCCGACACTTCACGCGTTATTCGACGTTTCAATTAGAGCTTTCTATATCTATACACCTGTCGCAACGTCGGCTTATGCAGAGCTGCACCTTTGATTCTCCGTGCCGAACTGTTAAAGCCCCGTACGGCGCGGCATGTTGAATAATTTTCCTGCGCCGCACGCGCGTGCATGGATTTATACGTCGCTGCGTAAAATTGTAAAATTGTTTTTCACTCGGATCCGCGCGCCTACGTACGTGCGTGCATTTATTTGTGCCAATCGGCGCGAGGATCGGGTGCTCCGCAAGCGATGGAGAATCGGATTTTCCTACTTTCGAAATTTACGAAGCTACTATGATCCGCGTATATTAATACGCGAAATTAAAGTGCTTTCTTGTACGTATCGCAATTTACGATGAGTTGATTGAGATTTTCAATTAGTTTCGCGTGATTTCGTTACCGCTGGAACTGATAGACGCGGTTATTGATCCTTTTACTCAATACGATTATGCGTGCGCTGTACAACTTCTCTATTAACAGCGAGACCTTTCGTAATATACTTTTCTGACGTACAGAGTTTGATCAAATATATGTATATATATATTATATATATGCTTTGGTATCGGGTTACGTTTTAATTAATAATCTAGTTTTCCATGCATATAAAGCTAGTTAACTTGTGCTTGCTGATTTTATTAGTCCCATAAAGTAACTACTTTGTGCGAGTATGTGTGTGTGTGTATTTCTAAATGTTTATGTTATTGACGAATGCTCGATCGAAATCATTATCTTTATATTAATGAAAAGCACTTAATCCTTTTTGATACGTATATTAATTATGAAGAAACCCGGGCGAATTAGTCCGTCGATCGATCTCTTAACCCGCGATATACACGCGTCAATGACATCGGCAATATTTCTCTTTACATTATCTGATTGCAAGAGCAACGTTTGACTATGTTGATCAAGCGAGGAATGTAATTGAGAACCGGTTCCATCCACTAGGTATACCGACTGCTACATTTTTAACCAAAACATATAAACGTCGACATTTGACTATTGCAGATCGCCAATTATCGACTTGATCGAGAAGCCAAGTTAAGCCCAAGCCAAGACACACTCGACAATCTCTTAACTCACTCTGGCGTCGTAAAAGAAGCCCGTCTTAAATCATTTCCACTCGCACTTTCGATTATTTATCTCTCTCGGACGCTCGCGGGAAACGATATACTATTAGCTATTAGTCAAAGTCTCGAGGAGCGCGAAAGCAGAGTTCGGATGTGGGAGAAGGAGATGGAGGAGGAGACAAAAAAAAGAGGAATAAAAAAAAGAGAAAGAAGAAAAAGAAGCAGACCTCCACGTGAAATTTAAAATTTATGATAATTGCCCTCGGCTTTCGTGTAAAACGCGCCGCGCGCGGGCCGAGCCCGAGTCGCGGCAATCGGAGTTGCTGCTGCTGGTGCTTGCCTACCTGCCAGCCGCGTCAGGGAAATCAAATAAGCGAGACAGATGAGGAGGCGAGGCCAAGCCCTCTACTCGTATACTAGTGGCGTGTAACTACGGCCATGTATGCGTATATGTACATATATATATACTGCAGACACGTGCGGGACGCGCGGTGGAAAGGCGCTGCGCTGTAGAATGTATATGTATATGCAGAGATGCGCGTGCATAGTGCGAGAAAGAAAGAGGAGGAGGAGAAGGTGGAGGAGGTGGTAGGTTGGTAGGGATGGGGGAGAAAGAGGAAAGGCACATCACCGGCAGGCATCGCACAAATAAATAAAGCTATCTCGTCTCGCGTTTATCATTCCCTATCCGAGAGCGGTCCTCGTAAATCTGTCTTCTCTCCAACTCTCTCTCTCTCTTTCTCTCTCTCGCTCTTGCTCTTCCTCTCTACCGCCTGTCTGGCCTCAGTCGATAAGAGCTCCGACGCGCCGGCAGCCTACAGGGCAATATGTTGCGCATCTCTCACCCCACCACTGGAAAATGAGCCCCACTGCTCTCTCTCTCTCTCTCTCTCTCTCTCTCTCTCTCTCTCTCTCTCTCTCTCACTCTCCCTATAGCTCTACGTAGCTACCAAAAGCCAGAGGGAGTCTCTCTTTCTCTTTCTCTTGACCCTAAGCGGCTCATCACCTGCTCACGCGTGCTCCTTCTAATCTTTCTACCTCCATCGTTTTTCCTCGAGGTTGCCTTCATCTTGACAACATTCTCTCTCTCTCTCTCTCTCTCTCTCTCTACCGACTGAGGAAAAATATATCCTCCCTAGACAACCCTCATGCATATTAAGTCAGATTTACTAATAGAATTTTTTTTTTTACGCTTTTCGGCTGTTTTTCCTTCCTCCCTTTTCCTCGACTAATTTATGGGAGATAGGTTATTTTTTTTTGGAAGGGAGAGAAAAAAGTTATGGGAAAATTGAAAAATGACTTTTGATGGTGGTAGGTTCAACATTCAAGCGTTTAGGATGGCACACCTGTTCACAACTGAGTAATGGCCTATTTAAATACGGCTGATGTATTATTAGAATAGTTTCTGTAGATTTTTGTTTTTCTGAAAGCTGGACATTCATTATATGCTCAGCTACATACTGAAAGATTTATAGCAACTGAACTGGTATATGATAATTAGTTAGAGCCACTACAAAACATGTGTGAATGAAAGTGTTATACTTTGTGAGTCAAAATTTTGTATATAATTTGTATGCATTATTTACATGAATTTGCATATTATATAGTGTTCTCATCACTCCGCGTGTTCTCTGCACAATTAAACTTACAATTATACATGCAAAAAAATTATTTGATATCGAACTTAATGTTAGCTCGTTTCCCAATATTACCATCCAATCCACAATTTATTCATGAAAAAATGTGCTATTCAAGTGCACTCAGGTAGTATAACAAGGTTTAACACAAATACCCTTTCACAAAGTAAAATATATTGTATAATGAATGCAGTTTTAAAGCGCACTTATCTTTTTCGTCCATACATTTAATTTTATCAGAGACTTTGAAATTAATTGCACTGGGAATCGTAATAAATTGCAACTTGCGTAACTAAGTAAAAGTAATCAATTGCTTGTACATTTTTAGAAACTGTAATCCCCCACCTTATTTTATCGATTAATTAATTATTAGTTACCTATATAAGAAACTTATAAGTATTTTTCATAGTTATACTACACAACATGTGTAGATTAACTGTATGAAATTTCGTAATTTCATTAACTCTTACATTATCTCTCGAATAATTTTGATAAACTTACTATCATAGAAATCCTTTTAATTAATATTAAATTACATATACGTATGTATATTGATTATATCAATAGTTAACGATAGTAATTGCATGGATTAGCGTTGTAAAATTATTGATAATTTTTAGTATGTAAAGTATCTTTCGTTATTCAATTCAGTACAAATTTAAATGATAAACAACTGTAATTTTTTCCTATCTATGTTATAAGATATATGCTGTATGAAAGCCTTATATATTTGAGAATTTGTAATCGTCATTAAATAAAGCAAAGTTTAATGAACGAAAAGTATTCGTGTTAAAAAATTTAAAAAGCAAAATTGATTCGCGTATTCCAAAATATAGTTATTAAGATAAAATCAGCTATAAATTATTACGGTGCAACAATATCTCCTCTTTGCAATTGTAATTAAAAAAAGGGAAATATAAAAATATAATTATGAGACGTTTTCCAGCAAGTACTCATATACACACTTGGACAAAAAAAAAGACGAAGCGAACATTAAATGTTGCGCTCTGTTATGTTCTTAAAGCGATAAGTGGAAGTAGCTTTTTAAAGCATATCGCAGCCATAAAATTAATTTCCTTCTCACGAAATTTTTGTAAATAAATTAGCCTTGAGTAATACGCTCGCCATAATCGAAAAAATATTCGCTCTCCTCGGTACTCACGTGCAGCCTGAGTGCAACGCCAGATTAAAGTATACCCACACGCACGAGTTGCAATCGACGACGACGAGATATACATATATATAATACACTGGTAATTTTTTCGCGTCCGCGCGCATTATCCTTTAAAATACGTCGTTAATATCGCCAATATAATCTGCCGGCAGCGACGGCTGCCCTGGCCAAGTCAATTCCGCCTCATTAATAAAAATTCTCGGCTCGTTGTCGACTTACGCCTTCATTAAAGCCATTCAACGATAAACGCGCGTCTGTGTAAATGTGTGTATGTGCCCCCAGAGATCCGCGAGTGCGAATATAAAAATTAACACGTAAATGTCAAGGGTCCCGAAAAGCCGGTTATTTGCAAGCCCGTATACACACACATACAGGCATGTAAATATCCAAAATCACTCGGCGCAAAAAAAATTTATAGTGCAAATTATGCGCTTGAATGCATTTTTCTACCCGACGCTATGCCTCGTCCCCCCCTTTTTTCGTAGCTTTTATGTAGGTAGAAGGCGCGATATCGTATCACAGACAAAAAACTCGCTGGACCATTTTTCGTTCCGAAAAGGGACAAATATCCTTGGCAGAGAGCATCGAAATCGACGCGTGCGCTATAAGAGAGATAGAGAGAGAGAGAGAGAGAGAGAGAGAGAGAGAGAGAGAGAGAGAGAGAGAGCTTGACGCACGGAATTTACGGCTTTTCTTCCCTTCCCCTACGCCAAAACTATTCCTTTTCCGAATGGCCGATCGACTCGTAATCGTATGCAAACGCGGCAATAAAACGCGCGAGGAGCTCGATTCGGCATATATATATATATATATATATACGTAGTCTCTCTGTCGCGCGATTCGGAATTGCCTCTCTGCCTCCGAAATGAGAGTCGAAATCTAAAATGTTGAGCCATTTCGACCCGCCGAATGAGACAGCAGCAGCAGCCTCCTCTTCCCTCATTATTCTTTTTCTCTCCGCGTCGCCTTGTGGAGTCTTTGTGATGCCGGAATTTCCGCCATAAGATACTACGAAAATACCACCTCGCCCGAAATACTGCACTATCTCCCAAAAGTGTAAGACTGCTTATTGCGCTTGATTTATACATGTGGAACATTTTTGGATGAAGTGCAAAAGTTATTGTATAGTTCAAATGCAGACGCAATAGTCGTATAGGTATAGTATAAGTTTTTCAGACTTCATGTGAACACGCAGATTCGTACATTTTATATTATTTATATATCACTTCAATTTTCATTTTTATTAAATATATTGCAATAAAAGATTTATAATATCAGCTATTCAGAAACTATTGACTATTCAATTGTAAAACGCACGGACAATAAATTCTGTTTATTACTTTTATTTAAATTAAAAGTCACTTTCAAAATGAAAATTTAATTTTTTTAAATGAAGCTTGCAGTTTTTCATAAATTCCATAACTTCAGAAAGTAATAAACTTTACTTCAAAACGTTAAAAAGTCATTTTAAGTAAGCAGTAAAGTCTTTTTTACTGCCCATGATGTGTTTTATTACAAAGTTATAAAATGCTGAATGTAAATATATTAAATGTAGGTTTTTTAATTCTTACGGAAAATAAAATTTTCTTTATACTATCAGTTTCAAAACAACAATGGTTTTTAATGCAAAATAAATAAGAGCATTGCAAAATTTTTTTTAGTATTGCACGATAAATTTAAAATGTAAATTGATAAATATTTGTATTGAATCTCACGCTCGTCAAAAAATAATAACCGATTTAGACATAATATTATGTAATTTCATACTTGAATTTGTAATAAATTAATGTTTGCTTTTAAACAGATGATGTTCGTTCTAAAATATGTAAATTATACCAAAGATGTTAAGGGGAAATCGAAGCTAAGAATGACCGTCACCTGACCTCGCGGCATTTTTCCAGAAATTTGACTAGATTTTACAAAATGATGTAAATCTGAAATGATAACTATTATTTATAGAAATATGAACGGTATTCTTCTCCTTGAATGTAGTGAAAATGCTTATAATTTTGAAATTATTAGCACTACAATTTTTTTTTTTTTAAATTTAACCACATTTTACAAAAACGTGCAATTTTCAAGTGCGATAATCATTATTTAATGAAATGTGGAGGGTGCGTCGCTCTTCTCCTTTTTAAAAATAATATATAATATGAGGTCACATGACAGTCATTACAGCTCCGACAACCCCTTAATATATAAGTATAGCGATAAATATTAATAAAGAAAATTTTTCTTGGTAAAAGTTATCATAAAATTCGTGATATAAACGGTATTAAGGTAAATGACCCAATGACTGGACAGTGCTAGTGATTGGACAGCACTAGTGGCTTATGTGTAATTACAGAAAAATTTCCGAGCAGCACGGAAAATGAACGTAATATACCTAAATCACGATAAAAATTATGGTGACGTTTCGTGAATATTTATGATCTCTAACGTTATTTTTTACTATACTTCAACATAATTTCTCATATAACTATGCGAAATCTAGCGTTCAACGTAAATTTTGCAATATTTTTTGTCAAGAAATTCTCTCCGTGTACTACTATAAAGTAAAGCTTTTTAACCAATATTTATCAACTAATGGACTGCAAAAGTTCAAGAATTACATTTCTTCTACACATCCGATAATGTACGCTAGCACAGCTGCTTCAAATAATAGGCACATATAAGAACCGCAAGTAGTTCGCGCCGATACTCAAAGCTACATATAAACAGCGAGAAAAAATAATTCACAGTTAGATGACCAGTCGGCCTTTAACATTCTTCCCTTGCTGCATCCATCAAATCCAGTCTCCTTAGACGTACATACTGCACAAGCTGTAACTCGTCGGACGTGCAAAAGTCGCGCTTTCACTCCGCGATATTATACTGGACACGCATATAGGCGCATATAATAATAAACTTGCGGCGCGAGCTGCGCTATACGCATGGCTGCGGTGTATGGCGGCGCAATCTCAATAAACACGAGTGTTGAGGACCGATAAAAGAGGCGGCCCGATGCGCGTATATATTCCGCGGAATCGTCGGATTTCAGCGTGAAAAGGCTCGGGGCGCTACGTGAAATCGACGCGCGACGGCACATACACAAACACGTTTTACGGCCGCTATTTATTTAATGAGAAAGTCGCGCGGCGAGAGAGGAGGAGGAGGCCAAAGGTGCCGATGCGTAACTCTCCAAGTGCAGCGTGTAATGCGAGCCCCGGAATTCATGGGCTTTTCAGCATCGCTCGCGCGCGCGCGCGCGCGCGGCCGCACGTTAAACTTTTTGCGCCGCGGCGCGTAATTGTGTATGAGAAACGAGGCGCTTGTGGGTAGATTGCGGATAGGAAAGAGAGAGAGAGAGAGAGAGAGAGAGAGAGAGAGAGAGAGACTTTCAATTAATAATCCCGACTTTGCAGACGTTATGAAATATTATTTTGCCTGCATACTGGCGGCGTACTGGTGTAATGAGAGGATCGCCTATTCATGGTTTCGTGAAAGTTTTTCTTTTTTCCCCCTTTTTTTGGGATTTTTAATGTGTTTGCGCTTTCGATGATTTTATGATGTTTGGCCAGATTATATTTAGTAATGGTTCGTTTGAAAGTTGTTGGAATATTTACAACTCTAATATTTTGGTATTTAAGAATTTACAATAATATTAGATCGTATTAATTTTATCGCTATTATATTTTTGATGTTTGTTACGGTGTCGTTCAATGTGGCTTGGTGAATGGAGTAAAATCTAATGTTTTTTTGGTGTAGAAATATAGTTTATCACCGAGATACATATGCAATATGCTCTATATTCATGATTTATAATTAATAAGCATTTTTATACAATTTATTATATTATTTACGGTGTAAAATTTTAAAACACTTTTTACGTTGTACCAGTCACTTTACCACTTACTATTAAACTCGCAAACATAAATTTAACACGTTGAATTTCCATTTGCCTATACGCTTCGAGTTTCGAGTATATAATACCATACATTTTCATTAATAAGCGCAGGAAACTTCGCATTGGAATTGAAATACGCGAGTGTAAAAATAAAGGTGGCGGCAATCCATGCTCGCACGCGTTCGATTCAGCGGAAATTTAAATATCAGCAAATTCGACGAATTCGCGAGAAGAAGTGCAGCTAGCGGTCGTGTAGCACCACTAGCAGCAGCAGCAGAAGCAGCGCTCGCTTTGAAAATTGAAATATTCCAAGCGGCTTGGGGGTTTCGGGGAAAGTGCCAAGAGCCGAGCAAATCTCTCATTAATTACAAAAACAGAGCTAAAAATTGTTTATCGCTGCTGGCGTCGATTTAAGGCTGTCACTCCAAACTGGCGCGCTCATAACACGCGTTTGTGCCACGTCGCTAACGCGCACTTCCGCGCCGCGTAGAAACCGTCAACTTGGCAAAGTAAACGGCGAAACTTACGACAACATTATTGGCAAGAAATCGCGCCGTGCCGACATCTCTCATGTGTAAAACGAGACACACGCCCGAGTGCGAGTGAGTGAGATAGAGAAAACGTGCGAGAACGCAAGCGATAGAAACTCGAGAGACTTGGCTTTTTCCCTCCATTATTTTTACTCGTTTTCTTTAATATTTAACATTTGCTAATGCATAAACATAATTACAGGTTCTGCTTAATATATATTTATAACGTATATCTATAGGCTTAATTGCTTTAGCAAGTTTATAACGAGCATTTAATAAAGTAAGTGAAAAATGCGCGCGCACAGCTGTTATATTTGCGTGTAGTAAAAATTTATGAGGCTAATAAATTGTGAAGGGAAATAAGATAAATTATTTATCACTGATAAATAGGGAATTAGCTTTGCTTTTGCTGCCGTTGAAATGTATAAATAGTTGATAAAATAGTTTGAGAATCGAGTGGCCGCGTGGATTTATTTAAGGTTTTCGAGTTTTATATATATAGTTTCTTTTTTGGACTGCAGCGGTAACGATATTTTCGAATTACTCGTGAAGTATTTATTTTGACGGCGAAACAACATTTATAATTTTTCACTTAGAGCCAAAATAATTTTCAGCGATAACGACACGATGATAATTCTGTTGTCGCCGAGGAGATTTGCAATTTGTTTTACGATACTCGTATTTCATACATTTGTTTGACTTTTTCAACTTTTAAATTAAAACTAATTTAATTTTCGTGCAACTAGAGAGGTTTATGTAAGGAAAACTTCAAGATTTTCCACGAAACAAGGAAGTTATAAATCTAAAATATTAAGGTACAAATAATTCTCTGCTAATGGGATAGCATTGATAAACTATACCGTTAAATAGACTACAGATTATCAATTGCATAACTCTTGTTTCTTACGGAAAGTACGGTATAACGTTAAAGATTATATAGTTATAGTTATAGTATAGATGTGCTCCAAGCTTAAACAAACAATACAAGAATGTATCTATTTATACCACTTGCAAAATTTAAAGCTAAATTTTTCAGTGCGCAAGCTTATTGAAATACTGATTTTCTTTAACTATATCTATTTAACTATTCATTATTTATAATAAAAATTCTTTGTCTCATACTGTTGACCTTCGATGATATTCCATTCGTGTCTATTAAATGGATATCATATATCGCGTGCAACTTACTTTTTAATAGTTGACAAATCGAAACTTAATCCTTGTCGCGCCGATGAATCCGAGAAATCCAAGTCTACGTCAAATCCAATCCCCGGAATTTCCGCAGGAAAGCCATCAATCCGCTCGCAATAAAAGCTCACATGTATACATATATACAGTTTGCTCGGCAACTCGCGTCAAAAATAAACTAGTCTCGAGCATCAGAGCCACGTTACGACTACATTCTAATTCCCCGCAAACCTGTGCGCATCTTCATCAATTCGTCCCCGTCTTTAAAGTCGCGTGGCAAGATTGATCTCGCCTACATAGCAATGCGACCGTGACAAAGACGTGCAAAAGCACTTGGCCTATACGCAGAGCTAACGCGCGCATCTCGAGCGAGCTGCGTCGATTAATCGCAGCCATCCGCTAATACTCGAGACTCTGCTGCTGCTTCTACTGGTGGTACTATAGTAGTGGTGGTGTCTCTCGGCTCTACCTCTGGCTCATCGCCTCGACGAAATCTACACGTTGTCGTCGTGTTTGTCGACGTCGTCGTACAAGACAGGCAGCTCTCGACGCGCAAACTGACGGCCGACGCCAGTGTCTATTTTCGCTTACCTCGAGAGAAGACCGCCGCGAGTATAGAGAGAGAGAGAGAGAGAGAGAGAGAGAGAGAAAGAGAGAGAGAGAGAGAGAAGAGCATCGCAACGGAGAACGAGTTGGTCCACTGGATTCCATTTGCAGACGCCTAAATCAGCCTCGCCGTGCGGAGAGTAGATGAAAGCGAGAAAGATCGCGTGCGAGGAGTGCGTTAAATGCTCTCTCTGCTCCTGGGCTGTACACGTTTTATCGAGGCAAGCCGGAGAACTGCAGAGCGGCTCTTTGATCAGCTGCACATGAGCTGCTGCTGCTGCTACTGCGGCGTCGTTCTATATATCCTCGCTTATTACGTTGCGGTGAGCTGCAGCCGCGGATTATATGATCGCGGCGGTGCACGTAAGGCCCTCGCAAATTGAGGATATCCGAGGAGTAGGATGGGATTTGATCGGCGCTCGATGCGACATTATAATGTTGCCGCGTGGAGCTTACGATCGACTTGAGAGCGTACTTGCATATTATTGAAGCTATAATTGATCCTGAGTTCGATAACCTAACTTGTTCAAATCTTAAGGAGCTATAGTTTTTACATTAAAAGCGTCTTACAAAAAGTGACTCGTCTCTGCAGAAATAGAGAACGTGCAGAAATTTCCTGTAAAAAAATCACGTGAAATGTTCCTCGAAGATGACTGCGTTTTGTGACGTATTGAAAGATTATAAATATACCGCAGTCAATTTTTCCAGCTGCAGGCAATAATACCAAGAGTGATTTGTAATCTCCTTTATGTAATCTTTAAGAAAATTTATCGCTATCGGATAAAAAGTGTTTAGCTCGCGGTTGTGTTTCTGCCGCCGCCACGGCGACGATAAATCACAATCATAAGTATCGTAGCAATTATTTACGATGATGCTAAATCGTGTTGGCACTGCTCAACAAGGGAAGAGAGTACATTTATTGTTCGAAAAATGACTAGCTCTCCCGTCTCTCTCTCTCTCTCTCTCTCTCACTCTCTGCCTCTCTCTATCTCTTTCTCAGTAAAATAATGACTGTTTATTAATAACGGTTTCGCGGCAAGACTCTTTGGACGAATAAACAGTGACAAGCAGGTATTTAGAGAGAGAGAGAGAGAGAGAGAGCGTGTACTGCATGCCACAGCAAAACCGACACAAATCGCTTTTCGCGAAGTCTATTATATACAACGGCGCTGCGGCTGCGGCGGAAAAATAAACAAGCGATGCCGGTATAGGCCGTAATAATGCCTGCTTGCCGAGCGCAAATTCTGCTGGAACGTAATTAAGTTTCCGCGTGTGCACTGGAATTACTTATGAATTATTATCAATTGGCGTGTGTACTCGCACGAACGCGCGCGCGTGCGAATTAGAAATCCGCCTTGGAATTCCTAATCGATTTTAAGTAGTTCTCTCTCTATCTCTCTCTGTCTCTTTCTCGCTCAAGCAAAACCGGCCGTTCCCCTCCTTTTAACGCCTGGATTAACTATCCGATTACTATGTGTGTATATATACGGGAGTCGGGAAGGTCGGGAAAGAGGCAGCTAAGCGAGCTATCTTATATATATGTATATACACAGCTGCAACGATGCGATGCGGAGATATATAAAAATGAGTCGTCGCTCTTGCGGCGGCGCGGCGGCCGAGATACAATTATGACACTCGAGTCTAATGGACGTGGCCGCGATATAAGTAAGCCCGAGCGCGCGCCGATCGGCACGTATATTAATTAAGAGCGACACGCGGCAAAAAAAGCTTTCGACTGTCGACAGCTGCGCGCGGAGCCGCCGCCACAGCCATCGGGCGAGTAACGAGCATCGCTCGCGAGCAGGGGCAGGAAAATAGACGAGTAGTTGCACGTGATACGCCGGGACTCGAAAAGCATGGCTTATAAAACTTTTTAATAAACATAATTGCAAGGTCTGCGCTTATGTGCGTGCGAGTGCGCTCGAGTGTACAAGGTACACGCGGTGACAAGATATTGCAAAAGAACGCGCGGCTCGCTAAAATTGTAATGCGCACGCGGCCCGTGTGTCCGTGTGTACATTGCTTTTTCTCGCATGTCGCGCGCGAGGGAAACACGGTAATTTAAGCGCCATTAAAATGGCGTCGATTACGCGGCCGTGGCAATTACCAATATGCAATGCTGCCTGCTGTACGGCCGCGGGTAATTGAGCTGTGCAGAGCGTCGTGCGAACCGCGCGCCGTTATATGCCGAGCGCGTTCTCTTACAGCCCCTGGTGCAGCTGTAAAGCAGTTTATAACGACGGTGAACGAGGGGAAGGGGAGAAGGGGGGAGGGGGGAGTTTTCTAGGTTTTCCATTTTGGCTGCTTGAGATAAATTCGCCGGGCGTGTGCGCTTGGGACACTGCCGATCGTCACGCGCAGTCGTATCCATGAGGTTGGAAAATGCCTAGATTAGTTATAGTCTCGGCTCGTTTTATAACCTGTATAAATTTGAATAAAACATTAAATTAATTGCGTAATTAGGTTGCTGATTAACGAGGTAAACTGTACCAATCATGTGTAATTTTGAATTTACCGAAGTATAGAATGTTTATGGTAAAAATTCTTGTCTCGTTTGGCTCGGGTTCTATGCTGTTCTAATACATGTAAAAGACTCTTTTTCTTCTTATCTTTATGGAATTAATTATTGTACGGCATTTTGAAGGGCTGTAGACAATTAAAGTGTTATATTAAATAATGTTTTCTGGGACCTGATTTTTATTATATTAGTACATGTGATATAAAATAAAAGTTTTAAACTGCACAATTTTCTCTAAACTCTTTTTTTCTTTTAAAAAATAAATAAATCTTAAATAGATTATTTAAATGATCATTACCTGCTTTTACTTGCAACATTCAATTAACATGCATTTGATACACATATAAATAGAAATACTACTATTCATAAGTCGTTATCTGTATTGATTTTATTATAATAGTTATTGTAATAAGCCAATTTATAACAATATACCTTTATGCGATATATTACCTTAGCGCAAAGTGCATCATGTATTATTTTCGAGATCACAATATTACTTCAATTAGCTTTATATAGAAGCATGGATCCATTTTTTATTACCAGAATAATACATATTATTCATGAGATCAAATTTTCGTTGGCATATGTATTACTGAACAGAATAATTAATCCTTTATAAAGTTATATATACAAGTACGTATTATTATTAATGTCTGATGATAAAGCATATACCGATGACAATGCATGCACTTTCAGATTTGATTATGGAAATGAGTTATAAGCTAAGTTTATCATTTTGAGTTATTTTAATAAATATAAATTCAGCGAACACGAAATAAATCTTTTAAAGTAATATTTCTACTTTTTTTGTTGTAAATATTAATATTAATATAGTTTTACGTAAGTTTTAGAACTTGCAAATGTACAGCGTGTCATTTTTATAGCATTAAAAAAACTGACAAATATTTTGCTGCCGTCGAATATATGAATTTACAAAGCACATGCGAATTTCTAAAGCTTTGCGGGACAAAAAACTGATTTATAGTATTATAGTAATATATACGAACTTTTTCGCGATGATAAATCATAAAACCAAACCTGTTGATGTCAAAATTTCGTAATCAAAGGCGAATAAGAACAATCCGAGACAGCTCATTTTATATGTATTTTAAATGCATCCAAAATGCGCTACTATGTCACTAACTCGAATAATATATTTATATAAACATTGATTAACTGAATACATTACTTCACTTTTGGTACAACGAGATATTATTATACATATACAAATTCATTCCTACACATACACACATTTCTTTGGGCGTTAACGTCATATACAAGATTATTTTCCACTCGGCGATAAATCAGAAGGCGAATGAAAAAGGAAGGTACAACGTACCGATCAAGCAACGTCCTCTCTCGAGCCACCGAAAATGCGTATATACAGCATATACATAGATCGAGATTGTAATAACGATCCATAGCAGCCGTGGCGCGTTAATTTACGGAAAAGCTCCCGATAAAGCGGGACGCTTTACACACATACTCCGGGGCCCGCCGTACAATATGATGTACGCGGCTCCTCGGCGCGCGCGAGCGCAACTCGATAAGAGCCCCGCGCCCATGAATTTATCGCGCCCTAAAGAAGTATAAAATACATTCGAGGGCACGGGCACCCGTCAAGCCCGAATTTATGTACGATTACCCCGAGAATATATACATATATAGCAGGGAGCCTTTATATATACCCACACCCGATGCTATCGCGCTGGTATATACATGCTGAGACTACACACATAGAAGCGAGAGCGCGGAGAAGCCAGTATAAAAAAGTGTCTCGCGTTTCATGCCCGTTATTCGTGGCTACCGCTGCTGCTGCAGCCTCTCTCTCTCTCTCTCACTGGCGTATCTCCTTAACGACCGGCGCACGACAGTCCTAATCGGCTGCTAATCGACCGGCAACGTTTACGGTCCCGTACTTGTACATACACATATATATATATATATGTGTGTGTGGGTATGTGTGTGTGTGTGTACACATCGAGAGAGAGAGAGAGAGAGAGAGAGAGAGAGAGAGAGAGATAGACGCAGGAGCTGTATGCAGGAGAGTCGCGCGCAAGTGCCTCGCCATGTAAGCGATGTGCGCGCGCTCAAGCAAGCAAGCAAGCAAGCAAGAGCAGCGCTGCATATAGTCCATACCACACGGCTGTATACGGACTGAGCGCCGCAACCATAACTCTTTCCCTCCGATAATGGCGCAAAAAAACGTCCAGGGTGTATATATACGAGCTGCTGGTCCCGCTGTAGCCTTGCACACCCGTAGCGCGGCTAGTCAGTCGCTCGCTGACTCTCGCTGCCACTAATTGACGGCTGTGCAGCTAGAAAGAGAATTGCCGCGCTCGCTGGTATAGCTCCTATCCGAGATAGTCGACCTGCCCCGATGCAGCTCCGAGGCATGCTGGTATGTATGTACGTGAAAGTCGATGCCTACGGCAAGACGTATATATAGTTGAGCTGCGGAAGTGGAACCGGCGAGAACTTGATGACTGCTCACGGGATGTATCGATGTTTCGCGCGCGCGCACCCCGATGAGTTGGCCGAGCCTGGGGAACCGGTGCTTCCGATACAGCTGGCGTGCATCATGGACTGAAAATACATTTTTATTCTCATGGTCCTGAAATTCAAATGTATAATTAATAATAAGAATCGAACAATTATAGTAAATAGAATAAAGTTTCGTAATGGATCAGATGCTTTCTAATTTTTAAAATGTAAAAGTTCATTAAAATTAAATTTGGATTGTCAATTTGGCAGAAGTTTAGCTTATTAATTCTGTTTACTAGTATATTCTTATAGCTACAGTGAAAAAATATTCTTAGTTCGAAATGATACATTAAATGTGGATGTATCAAAAATAGCAGAAAAACATTGTAAAGCAGCTGTTTGCCTTTTAGCTAAGTTACTAATTGAAACTTACTGTAAACATATGTGACTTTTTCGTGTTCTTCCAAATAGGAATAATGCAATTGGCCAAATAACTAGTTAATGTCTCATTTTTAGTTGACTGATTATTCTAAATATTAAATAAACTTTTGACAAATTCGAAGATCTTTATTCAGTAGAAATAGCACTAAAGATTCATAATCAAATTAAGTTGATGAAATTGTTTACCTGTTATTTCAATTAAAATTTTCACATTAAAGTTTCAAAAACCTTCATAAATAAGACGATACAAACTGGCATAAATAAGCCGGAGATATTATTAAAGCTAATCACGTACAACGAATTTAATCGCGTTGAATAAAAAGATAGACTCAGTTAATATGACGGATGGTAAAATTTGACAAAATACGCAGTCTCGATTTAGATTTTTCGTACATAGCAGTTGAGTAGTCTGATAAAATTAAACTTTTTATTTATTTTCAAACTAACTTCGATAAATCAAAATCGACTTTATAAAATAACGAATAAATCTTTTTTCATGGACTATCATATATATATATTATTATGCTTGTTTTATATTTGCAAAATTTAAAAACATACCAATAATTATTAACTGTCATATATTACGTTAAGATTTTTTATTTAGAATTCCTTGAGTGTGTCTTTTATATTATATAGAGTATAAAATTTAAAAAATTATTTTGCGTACATACAATGATAATGATTAATTACTGCATTTACAGATAAAATAAATTGCCGTATTAAAATAACATCATTACTAAATGCTAGCGCATTCATGCTTGTTTCGATACGACAATGTAAAATATATATTGATAGCTAAAAACAAGATTGGACAAAGTATCAAATTGTAAAAGTACAAAATCGCATCTGAAACGTACTTAAATTTTCTTGTGCATTATAACTACTCCTAACATAATTTGAGGAAAGTATGAATTAAGACATCTTTTTTATTGGTTAAATGTCCACTTTATTTGCGAACTCAAGGTCAAAGTATTATAAAAATAAAATTTATACGTGAAATATACATATATATATAAGATATTGTGAGAGGATATTCTACCTATAATGCCTTCGTTTAAAACTGAGCCATTAATTTACACATATTTTACAAAAGATTTATATCTTTAAGGTAATAAAATATTTGCAAGAATTTCGCAAATTCCTTTCACCTTGACTTCATCCCATACAAGTATACGAAATTTTAAAAACGATTTACATAATTATTCGATGACTTTAAATCGCGTAAAAGTGTGGAGTTTCCCTTAAAAGTGTCATTCTCACACATTATAATTACACGTATAAAAATATCAATATCATATATCAAAAAGATACTTAAATTCGATCGTACCTTTTTCGACTAATGAGTTCCTTAAAAACTCGTATTCAAATCAATTTCACTCACTAAAAGAGAACCGATCGTGTAAACAGAAAGTTGATTCCCTCGCGCAAACCAAATCCACTTCACACCCATACATTAATTTTCTCAACTCTTCCCTTTAAAGTATTTTAACCTGTCAGCGCTGTTAACCCGCATAATCTTAAATCATAGCCGATATACAGCGCTCGGCGTGTCAAATCGAAATTGATCTATAAATATATGGCGCAGAGCTATGCAGATCCTGACAGAAATATATATATACGTGTCCTAATGGCGCGTGCATAAATACATGATGCGTGAATAATTTTACGTAACCGCACGTTCAACTCTTGTCGCTCGCGCGCGGTGCCGACCAAAGGAAAACCGAGAGCAAAGAGAACCAGTCCCAGCGTTTCCTGACCGTAAATCAAAGCATTATTCTCTCCCCCTCTGAGCAATAATCGATTACAATAACGTCAATTTAGCGAGCGAACGTTTTCGTGACAGTGATTGAAAAAAAAAGAAGGAGCGGAAAAAAGGAACGTAAAAAAGCAACTCGGCGGAGACTGAGAAACGACTCAAGAAAGAGAGAGGATTGCTCGGCTGGAACGAAGTTGCGGCTTGGCTCACAAATCACAAGTTCTGGACGAGTGAAACGAGCGTTGCACGTGAAGCGTATGCGATGTACGCCTATACTCTCACCGCCGCCGTGGACGCCAAAGTCGCGCTGTGCGGCCTGCGCGCGAACGCCTAGCACATAACATGTATTTATACACACGCGAAGCCTTTAATGTATCCGCAGCGGGAACTAGAAGTGTGTATACACTTCTCTCTAAAACGCCGATGCCTTATGCGAGGCTTTTCTGAGAATTAACAATCGATCGGCGTTAATGTACGATTATTAGTTATTAAATTTGTGGCTTGTATGCTGCGCGCTCAAATTTAAAAGCTGCTTATGAATATATATATATATATATATATATAAATGTCTATTTACACATTCTAACTTAAGATCTTGTGAAATCTACTTTAAGATACAAATTTGTTGCACAAGATGGCAATCTTTTACCTGCAATCCTTAATTTAATGAATAACCAATGTACATTAATTAATTTTAATCTGTTAAAAGCGTCTTTAGTGTAGAGAGATATATTTTAATACCTAATGAAATATTCTGCATCACTCGTACATACACGAACACGCATATATTTTGTTTGTTTGTTTTTTTCTCTAAAGTTCAGAATTGCATACGAATAATAATATTGCACCCTGTGGAGGTAATACAAACGTCACCGGCGCATATAGGTCCAGCTAAAATACACAACGCAAAAAAGTATAGCACCAAAAAGAAGTATAGCGTCGAAAATTGCTCAATTTTAAAGGGTCATAACCCAACTTCAAATCAACGTAGCGAAGCTTTTTAACCCATTAAGGACGGGACGGACACTTTTTTCATACTATATTCACCAGCTTTATTTACTTTGATATCGGTTCTATAAAAAATTGAGATTAGTCATTTCTGATGTAAAATGGTCTGAACTTCCGATCTATGTCGACAGAATTATAAGAAAATGCATAGTAAAAAAGTTATAATTATTTATTTAACAAAAAACACAAACCTTTAAAGCCTCGTTGAAATTTTTCGATTTCGTTCATTAGAAACCAAGATATTGTACTTCAAATGATGGAAGTAATGTCAAATACCTAAAGCTTGTACTATTTCATATTTTTGCAGTATACAATTTAACGAAAATAAATTTGCTATAAAGCTAACTAATTTCTATATAAAGCTTATCTTTTAAGCTTTAATTTAATTTTTTAGTGGGCTATGTCGGATTTTTTTTAAGTCGAGATATCGCAGCTTCAAGAAAAAACTCATGTTTTGATATCTTCATGTGTTGCACCAACATGAGAATTTGCAGGTTCGTAGTTTAAGATTATCAAATCTTCAAATTTCAATATCTTGGTTTCAAAAAATCGCACAGAGTCGACTAAAAAATGAAATTAAAGCTTAAAATGCAAGCTTTCTAAATCAATTAATGAGAGTCATAGCAACAATTTACGTATACTACAAAATTCGGAATTACTGAATTTTATATTACTTCAAATACTTAAATTGATATATCTCGGATTCTAATGAATGAAATCGAAAAATATCGATGAAGCTTTAAAGGTTAGGGTCGATGGTTGTAAAAATTACACTAGCCACCCAAATCCACAGACGATTTCGATGCAAGAGTACTAAATGAAAAAAAAATTTCACTCGTAATTTTGTGTTTTTTGTTAAATAAATAATTAGAACTTTTTTACTATGCATTTTCTTACAATTCTGATGACATAGATTGAAAGTACAGACATATTTACATCAGAAATGACTAATCTCAATTTTTTATAGGACCGATATTAAAGTAAATAAAGCTGTTGAAAATAGTATGAAATAAGTGTCCGTCCCGTCCTTAATGGGTTAATTAAAGTTTGAAATCTCAAACTTTTGATCCAGCTGTTAGATTTTTGATTGGATGCAACCCCACAACACGTGACTGAAATTCAAGGTCATCTTTTGCATTCCAAAATTTACAAAGTTTGGCGATGCACACGGAGTTTGATATTTTTTTTCTGATATTCTAATAATAGCGAATAAAAGTTCAATTCTTCTTCATTAATTTAAAAATTATCTTTGAAATAATACTATTTTTGGGAAAAAGTGCATGGAGTATTCGAACTTAAACTAAACGTGGCTTATGCTTGCCGCTGTGTACGTGTGTGTATATATATATATACTCTCCGCTCTGGCAGCAGGAAAAACGGGAAGAAGGGATGTGATAGGATTTTTGGCGATACTCACGCCTTTCTTCGATACTCTAAGAAGTTGATTAGGTCACACTCGCATTCTTTCTATTAGCCGCAAATCAGAACGGTCTTCCTGCAGTCGCTAACCATTCGACAGTCAAATTTCAGATGCAGTTAGTTAGCTCTAGGCGAATAATAAGTAAATAATATTTTTATAATTATTATAGTTAATATGTACATGTATCTTTCATTTTTTAGAACATTTGGATAACCATAGCAGCACTAAACGGTCACCTACGGAGTTTACAGCATGCACAACTAAGATCGCAACATTGCGATGCTACAAAAATAATTAAAATATATGTAATGTGTATATATATATATATATATATATTAATGTCAAAGGACGATTTTGAGAACTTCATACAACTATATTCTGTACAGTATATCCTGTATTCATGTACAAGAGCAAGTAACTCAGTAACTACTCTACTGCATGCGCTCCTGGTACACGGGGAAAAATCGTAAGTAAAAATTGCCTAAAACGGTTGAGTATATTTTACTGAGTCGAAGGCTGAATAAAGATTGCTTAAGTAGCTGAGAAAATTTTGCTCAGTGTACTGGGTAATATTTGCTGAATATTTTCGTCAAGCATAAATTACTCCACAGCCTGAACAAAATTTGTTTAATGATATCGCTATATATAAAAGACATTAATTTTCTAATGAAATAATCCTTTCTACCGATTATTCCGACTCCTAATGACATTTAAGATTTAAAAAATGTAAAAATGTAATAAATAAATGTAATACAATAAATTCTACACGTTACTAAGACTTGTTGAAAATTTCACGTCTCAATGGATGATCCGAAGACTTTGTGTAAATGTCAATTCCAGTAGCCTTTAAATATTTGGCTTTAACTTTGTGCAATGCTAGATTATTAACCGAGTAAGTACAATGATGTCTTCATTTCTTAGAAATGCAAGTAGCTTTTTACTAGAATCAAAATTCTGTACTGTCGGTAATGAAGGACTATCACCTTAAGTAATATTGTTTTAATCTTATGAGGGTATTCCCTAGAAATCCTGATATTTTAGAATCGTGAAAAAAAATTTCCCGTAATATTTGAACATCGATTGTACTTTTTTGTAGTATTTTGAATTATTGTCATTGCATTTTCCTTATGAAAAAA